>ML681979.1:8622624-8639988 GCA_007922195.1 Podocnemis expansa
CCGTTTCGAAACAACGCTCTTTCGAAAGGCAACGAGGTTTAGCTTCTTTCGAAAGGACCACGGCCATTTCGAAAGAAGCGGTTTGCTTCTTTCGAAATGGCCGTGCGTCGTGTGGCCATGCCATTCCTTATTTCGAAATAACCTCTGTTGTTTCGAAATAAGGACTGTGTGTGGACATACCCTATGAGTCATTGAGATATATAGGGATATCTCTGTGGTCAGGAGGACAACAAGTGCCGTTCCCTGCTCTGGTACTGTGAGTGGTGTTAGAAACAAGCTAGATGGCCGGCCAGAGACTATAAAATGTGGTTGTACCATCTCCATCTTGTCTTGTTTCCTGCTTCCTTTCTACATTTGGATCAACCAATCTACAGCTTAAACTGTGAAACAAAGGACTGAGACCACCTAAGTAAAGGATGTACACCAGAGGAACTTTCCAAGCCTACAAACTCCACAAATGTGCCACTAATCTGGTATCAGGGCTTTAAAGTCATTTGTGTGTATCTGATTACTTTGAGCATTTAACATCTCTTGTTTCATTTGTTTTGTTTTGTTTTTCTTTTATAATAAACCTTTAGTTTTAGTTTGGACTGACTGGCAATGTGGTGTTTTGGTTAAGATTCTAACTTACATTGATCTGGCAATGTGACTGATCCTTGGGGGAACAGGAGAACATTGTAGTAAAGGGAACAGAATTTAAATAACTTATCCCTTTACTGACGCAGTTGTTGACTGGGAGCCAGAGACTGAAATGCAACAAAGGGGGATGTGTATTTCTTGTAGCTTCTTGATAACCCATGCACGGGATCAGAAACACTGTTTATGACTAGCTGGGGAATATCTCAACTGCAGTTTTAATCATTAGTTTGGGAGCATCCATTCTCCTTTTGCCACTTGCCCTAACCTCAGCATTTTTAGTAGAATACCCGAAGCATGAACAGGCTAAGTTAGTATGAAAAATTTCACTCAGTTCTGGTGGGGAAATGAAAAGTAGTCAGGACTGGAATAGCTGGCAGAGGAACAATGGGGCCAGTAGAAAGAAGGGCTAATTTATCAAAAGAGACTACACTGAAAAAAGGATAATTCGTTGTGTTATTACAGCTCCATATTTCTGTCAATGATAGCTAACATGCTTTTGGTTTTGTATTAGGAACAGATCCCAATGAGGCTTACAAATAATTATTTCCAGTAGTAAAGACTGTGGTGGATGTCATGTTTCTAAGTATTCCTAAATAATTTAACAATGTATTCTCTTCTAGAGGTGAAAGACTAGGGAAATTCTAATATTCAGGACCAAAGTCACATGTCCATCTGGGGGAGAAGTTTTATTATTTTCTGTTTAAAGGTGGATTGTTAGAGGGAGTGATGTTTGAGGGTGTTTACCTGGAAATATTTGTTTTCACCACTCAAGAAGGCTGCAATGTTCAGTAGAAAGGATATAGCCCTTGAAAAGGAATGTAAGTTATTGGCACAGCCTGATTTTCAGAGGTGCTGACTGAGCAACCCCAACACCAAATGACCTCAATGGGAGCTCCTGTTGGGGGCTTCTACCTGAAGCAAACACCACTGCTGCTGACCCTGAAGGCAAGTTCCATCTCTTCTATCTTATACCCAAAAGGCCACATTGGAGTGCATTAATTTAGCTCAATTTCCTAGTACCAAACTGCTCACAACCAAGCAGGTTTGGACAGCAGAGGAATTGTTTAATGTCTCAGTGCTATTGAAGCAGCTCCTCCCTCTCACCTCCTAGCACAGAAAGCATCTTTGGGAGAAACAGGAATCCAGTTATGGCAGTGCCAGGCCTTTAGAACAACCCCTGGAAGCCACTACCAGTCAACAGAAATCAGAAATGATGTCAGGCTTCTCTAACCCATGCTCCTGAAATGCTGGCTGAGAGATGGGTAAAAAGAGATGACCTAATGCTACCTCCTGAAACTATCCAATGTATAGCTTAGTCACACTACAGAATCATTTGTTAGGTTTGATGTTGTTGTTTTATTTTGATTGTAATGGGTAATTTTTGAGCCCATGCCTCTGCTGAAAAAATGACTTCTCATGTGACAGTGAAAACATCAGAGGGCAATGTCAAATATTAGCTACTGAAAGCTCCATATATTTGAAGACCTCTTGTGGTGATGGGGGGAATAAACAAATTTAAAAAAAAGAAACATTCATCAACCATGAAAACTTAGTTTTACACAGTCAGTTTCAGAAATTCAGCAATGCAATATCATTGAATGAGCCTGCTAGCTTCTAGCAAAAGTACTGCAAACATATTTTGAATAAAGTTAGCCTATTGAACAAAAAATGCAAGAATTATAGTGAAGATGTAATTACAAGAAGTTTCTCATGCATTAGAAGAGTATTCAAATCTAATGCATATTCTGAAATGATTTTTTTCTTGTGAAGAGATTACAGTATTTACATAAATTCACTAGATTCAAGGAATGAGCATTAGTAAGTTTATATGTCCATATGCATATGTTTCAGGATGTACTGCAGTGTAACTATCACTTTGTTTATTGTACGTGACATAGTTTGATGAAATAGTGAAAACTTGTATTCAATAGTTTGTCAAATGTCTACGAGTTTTAGTACTGGTTTTCTGTAAGAAAGCTAAGGAACTTACAAATTCACAAAAATGAGCTGTGGAAACTGAAAAATGGAGCTTGTGCTGTCCACTCTCAGCAGTCAGCTTCTGAGAAAAATTGGAGCTCACCATATAATTCAAAATAATGTAAGAATTATATGTATGACAGTGGCTGAAGTTTCAGTAATCTACTATGATAGATATTAGGGTTGTTAAAGCTTAAATGTTTAAATGGTAATCAACTGTTTAAACATTTTAAACAGATGATTACTGTTTAATTTGGGGAGAAGGGTGCCTCAGTTTCCCCACAGGTGAGAACAATGGGGTAGCTCTTCCTTTGTGAGAGGTGCAGAGCTCAGTGTGGGAAGGAGGGGGAGCAGCAACTCATTTTAGCTCCCCATGAGAACTGCCCAGCTGTGGCTCTGTGGCTCTGCATGAACAGAATGTGGGGAGGGAGAACTTCAGCTAGGAAACTTTGGCTTAGCAATGAGGAGCCACGCCCAGCATGGCTCCCCGCCCCCCACATAACTGTTTAAAAAGACTGATTTTAGAGCATTTAAATGGATTGTTAATTAAAATAATTTTTACATCTCTAATAGACATATACGCATTTTCCTTCAGAAGTTGCTTCTAGTAATTGTAATAGTGCTTCTGACATTTTTTTCCCCATCCCCTTGGAGAACTTGACTACCAAGTTAACAGCCATGGAAAGAATATAGCCTTATTTCATTCTAAGTGGAAAAGAAGGACCTCAAGAGGTCATCTACCTGTCTGCTATACTGAGGAAGGATTAAGTATACCTAACCATCCTTCACAGGTGTTTGTCTACCTGTTCTTAAAAACCTCTACAGATGTGAGTACTACAGCCTCCCTAGGTAACTTGTTCCCATGCTTAACTATCTTAGAAATAGAAAGTTTTCCCTGATATCCAACCTAAATCTACTTTGCTGCAAACTAAACCAACTATTTCTTATCTTACTCCCGGGGGACTCGGACAATACATTTTGTAAGAACCTTTTATCTTTATTAATTTTATGTTTTACACAATTAATATGTCTCCCTTCAGTTTCCCTTTCGATAGAAAAAACATATCCCATTTGTTCAACCATTTCTCATAAGTCTTGTTTTACAAATCTCATTTTTGTCGCTTTTCTCTGGAATCCCTTTAATTTGTGCACATGCTCCTTGAAGGATACTCCTCAAAACTGGACACAGTAATCCAGCTGAGGCCTCACTCATACTGAGTAGGACAGAACAATTCCCTCCCATGTCCTCCTGTTGGTACATCCTAGAATATTATCTTTTTTTCACCTTTGCATCACATTGCTGATTCATATTCTATTTGTGATCCAGTGTAACCTCCAGATCCTTTTCTGCAATAGTATTTTGTATTTGTGGATTTTTCTTTCTCAACATAGTACTTTGCAGTTGTCTTCACTGAATGTCATCTTGTTGAGTTCGTACCAATTCTCCAATTTGTCAAGATCATGTTGAATTTTAACTCTATCCTCAAAGGAGTTTGCAATGCTTGCCAGCATCAATTCATCCATAAATTTTATAAGCACATTCTTTAATCCATTATCCAAGTCAATAATGAAAATACTGATTAATACCAGACACATTACAGACACGTGTGGTCCCCCATTTGATACATCTTCCAATTTTGGCAGCAAACTACAGATAACTACTTAGAGTATGGTATTTTAACCATTGTGCACCCATTGTGAATCCTTGTAGCTAACTGGCAGAGGGCATGGGGGTTACATAGGGATTTATAGGAGCCACTGGACTGAACATATGCATAATAATTCGCTGAAGGCATGCAAGGGCTCTACCAAGGGCAAGTAATCCTTAGTCAATTCAATCATTGCAAAAGAAGGGGTTACTTACCTGTAACCAGTGTTCTTCGAGATGTGTTGCTCCTGGCCATTCCTCCGTAGGTGTTTGCATGCCATGTGCATGGAACGCCGGAACTTCTTCCCTCTAGAGTACCTGTAGGGCCAGCTGTAGCACCTCCTAGAGTGGCGCCCTTTCAGTACTCTATATAGCTGCCAGCCAGCCTGTCCCTCCTCAGTTCCTTTTACCCTTACTCTGATGTGGGGAGGTGGGAGGGAATGGAATGGCCAGGAGCAACACATCTCAAAGAACACCGGTTACAGGTAAGTAACCCCTTATTCTTCTTCGAGTGATTGCTCCTGTCCATTCCTCCGTAGGTGATTAACTAGCCTTACCTTTGGAGCTGTGAGGAATCAGATGCGTGCCAACTGGAGAACTGCTCTCCCCACTGCTGCATCCTGTTGCGCCTGTCGGATGATGGCATAGTGTTGTGCAAACATATGCAGGAAGGACCAAGTCGCTGCCCTACATATATCCGTAATTGGCACTCCCACCAGGAACGCTGTCGATGTCGCCTGGGCCCTAGTTGAATGGGCGGTCACCTTGGGTGGACACTTCCCTTCCAAGTTATAGCATTCCTTGATGCACACTACTATCCATGCAGCAATCCTCTGTGATGAGTCTGGCTGGCTCTTCACCCTATCCGCAACTGCCACGAAGAGTTGTGATGACTTACGGAAAGGTTTTGTCCTTTCAATGTAAAAGGCCAAGGCCCTGTGCACATCCAATGTGTGGAGCCACCTGTCCTCATCTGAGGAATGAGGTTTAGGACAGAAGACCGGCAAACAGATGTCTTGGCACACGTGAAACTGTGACAACACCTTAGGCCTAAAAGCCGAGTGCGGCCGAAGCTGTACCTTGTCCTTAAAAAACACTGTGAAAGGTGGTTCTGCTGACAAGGTCCGCATCTCCGACATTCTCCTTGCGGACGTAATTGCCACCAGGACCACCACCTTCCATGAGAGGTAGAGGAGAGAGCACATCGCTAGGGGCTCGAATGGTGGCCTTGTGAGTCTGGAAAGGACAAGGTTCAGGTCCTGTTGCACTACTGGAGCCCGTATGGATGGATGGATACAACTTTGCTAGGCCTTTTAAGAAGCCCTTTGCCATAGGTATCGAGAGCACTGAGGCCTGTCCCGCCCCCTGACGGAAGGCCAAAATTGCGGCCAAGTGAACCTTAAGCAACGCAGTTGAAAGGCCACTAGATTTCAAGTACCATAGGTAGTCCAAAAGCCTTGGGATAGGAAGGGTGAAGGGGTCCCACCCTTTATTTCCGGACCACTGAGCAAACCTCTTCCACTTGGCTTTGTATGTGAGTCTCATGGATTGCTTCCTACTACTACAGAGTATCTCCCATACCGGGGATGAGCATAACTGCTCCCCTCTCGTTAGCCATGCAGGATCCATCCATGGAGATGCAAAGCCTCTAGGTTGGGGTGAAGTAAGCAACTGCTGTCCTGCGTCAAGAGGTCCAATCTCAGAGGCAGGTGGATCGGGCTGAGCACCGACAGTCTGTGAAGGACCGAATATCAGTGCTGCCTCGGCCACAGCGGCGCTATTAGGATCACCTTTGCCTTTTCTGCCTTCACCTTCTGCAACACCTTGGGTATCAACGGCGTTGGGGGAAAAGCATAGAGCAGGCAACCCAACCACGGGATGTCAAAGGCATCTGCCACCAACCCAGGGCTGAGTCCCCTGAAAGAGCAGAACTCTGGACACTTCCTGTTGTGTTCGGAGGTGAACAGGTCCATTCAGGGATGACTCCACCTTCGGAAGAGATCTTCCAACACTTCCTGATTTAGTGACCATTCGTGTGTCATGAACCTCCTGCTGAGAGTGTTCACTAGGCGATTCTGATGGCCGGGTAAGTATGATGCTACTGGGTGAATCCTGTGGCGAATACAGAATTCGCACAGCTTTATCGCCTCCTGGCACAGTGGTCTCAAGCAGGTGCCCCCCGTCTGTTGATATAGAACATCACTGCGGTGTTGTCCGTTCGAACCAACACTGCCTTTCCCATTAGGTGATCTCAAAATGCCCTGCATGCCAAGCGCACAGCCTTGAGCTCCTTGGCGTTGATGTGTAGGCACGTGTCCCTGCCTTCCCAGAGGCCCTGAGTCTTGAGATGGCCCAGGTGGGCTCCCCAGCCCTGGTCTGAGGCATCCATGACCAGGCAAGCGGACAAGCGAACCAATCAAAATGGGACCCCCGAGGTCAGGTTGGCTTCCTGTCTCCACCACACAAGGTACTCCCATACCTGAGGCGGCAAAGTGACCATTAAGTCCAAACTGTCCCAAGCTAGGAGGAATACACCGGCCAACCACATCTGTAGTGGGTGCATCCAAAGCCAGGCATGTTCCACCACAAACGTACACACCGCCATGAGCCCCATCAGTTTGAGACATACTCTGACCGAAGTGCGGGGAAACCTTGACAGGTTCTCTACTAACTGTCTGATTGTTTGGAAACGGGAGTGCAAGAGGCTCACCCTTGCTGTCCCTGCGTCTAGGACTGCCCCTATAAACTCTATTCTTTGAGCTGGCAACAAAGTCAATTTCTGGACATTTATTAGAAGGCCCAGACGAGTAAATACACACTGGATTAAGCTCAAGTGGCACAACACTTCCTGCCTCGACTGGCCGATGATCAACCAGTCATCGAGGCACGGAAATAGGGTGACTCCCCTCTTCCTGAGGAAGGCCGCCGCTACTGACAGGCACTTTGTAAACACTCATGGCGTCGCCGACAGACCAAGTGGGAGCACCGAGAACTTCAGGTGTCTCTGGCCTACGACAAACCAGAGGAATTTTCTGTGTTTGGGATGGATTGCAATATGAAAATAAGCGTCCTGCAGGTCGAGGGCGGCAAACCAATCTCCCGGATCCACAGAGGGAATTATCAAGGATAGCGATACCAAGCGAAAATGAATTTTCCGAAGGAAGCAGTTGAGCTGACGTAAGTCCAAGATGGGGTGCAGGTCCCCATTTGCTTTGGGGATAAGAAAATAACGTGAATAAAATCCTTTGCCTCTTACACTGGGTGGGACTATTTCCACTGTTCCTTTCTGTAGTAGGGTCTGAACCTCTTGGAGTAACAGATGCTCATGGGTAATGTCCCTGACCAGGGACTGGGCATGCAGGGGGGTGGAAGGGGGTAACGAAGAAAATTGGAGGGAGTAGCCCCTCTGAATAGTTTGTAGCACCCATCTGTCCAAAGTTATACAGTGCCACTATGGCAGGTATCGGGACAGTCTGTCTCTAAACAAAGGGGTAACTGGATCCACTAGTATTGGTAGGCCGACCTTGAGCAAGTCCTCAAAAGGTTTTTTTGGGGCCTGACGAGTGATGGGAGCCTCCCTGGTTGCTAGGCTGGCGTCCATTGTTTCTACGACCACCTCTGTTCCATCTCCTATCATAGTCCGAATGGCGGTGATATGCTAGAGGTGGTGGCAGCGGCTTAAAAGGCTTTCTCTAGGCCGCCGGCGTATGGAGGCCCAAGGACTTCAGTAAGGCTCTAGAGGCTTTCAGGGTCTGCAGGTGTGAGTCTGTTTGCTGGGAAAACAACTCAGGACCTTCAAACGGAAGGTCCTGTATGGTAGATGGAACCTCCTGCAGCAGACCCAAGGCTTGAAGCCACAAACTCCTCCTCATCGTGATGCAAGACACCATGTTGCGGGCTGCTGCATCTGCTGCATCCAGGGCCGACTGGAGGAGGGCCTTGGACACCACCTTGCCTTCCTTGATTGAGGTGGCCAGCTCAGTTCTGGAGTCCCAGTCTAAAACATCCGAAAACCTTTCCAGGGATGACCAGGCATTGAAGGCATATCTACTGAGGATGGCCTGTTGGCTTGCGATCCTCAGCTGTAACCCTCCCCCCCATGGAGTAGACCTTACGCCCAAATAGGTCCAGCTTTTTTGCTTCCTTGGATTTGGGCATAGGCCCAGGATGACCCTGTCTTTCGTGCTCATTGGCGGCTGCTACTACTAAGGAGCCTGGTAGTGGGTGGGAATACAAATGTTCATACCCCTTGGAAGGCACAAAATACTTCCTCTCTGCCCGCTTTGCTGTGGGAGGAATCGAGGCAGGAGTTTGCCACAGGGCTTTCATAGTGTTCTGCACTGTCTTAATAAAAGGAAGGGCAATCTGACTCGGGCCTTCCAGGAGGAGGATGTCTACCATTGGGTCCATGTCTTCTGTGATCTCCTCCGCTTGTAGGTTGAGCCCCCGAGCCACCCTCCGGAGGAGCTCTTGGTGGGCCTTAGCATCATCCGGGATGGCCACCGGTTTAGCCCCTGCCACCGCCTCATCTGGCAGTGAGGAGGAGGATTCCTCCAGGTTTGGGCCTCTAGTCTCTGCCCTTGTCGATGCCCTATGGCTATCGCTGGCCAAACTAGCTTGGTCCTGGTCCCCTGTAACTGACTCCAACTCCAAGACCTCTCTGGTACCAGGGGGAGCGCTGGCCGAAAATGATGATGGTGGCCGTGAACCTGACTCAGATCAGGAGACTAGGTCTGGTTCCCTGCTCTTGATGAAAGGACCACAGTGTCCAAAATGGCCAGTGTTGGCCAGGTTGCCAACCAGGCTACTGCAGGTGGAATGGCAGGACTAAGTGCTCAGGCTGAGCAGGAAGTAGAGGCGCGGTGTCGGGCTGGGGCTTCTTCTGGGGTGCGACCTCCTCCACTGAACTGTCTGATGGGCTGCTCCTTGACAACCACGGTGGTGCTGTGGCAGATGGTACTGGGGAGTGCTGCTGACACTCCCTGTGGGACTCTCGGTGCTGGCATGGAGCCTCAGTTGTAGCTGGTGCTGGAGATCGGTACTGTGGGGCCCCCTGCTGCTGCTATGACCACCAGTGGTACCGGTGATCGCTGCCTAGGTGGCAGTGCCGATGCCAACCTCAAATTGCGCCTCAATTTCTCCGGTGCCAGGGAGTGATGGCTTACCGGGGCATGGAGTGGAGTGGGCTTCCCTCTCAACGGCACCACTCTGCTTGGTGTCGGAGGGGTCGGGTCCGGTGCCACTGGGGCTGGCTGCTCTATTAAGTTTTGAGCAGCTAAGAAAGCCTCTGGCATCGATGGCAAGACAATGTCCTCCTTCAAAATGTCTCTGGTGGGAGAGGAGACCGGGCCCAGACTGGGTTGGTGCTCCCTCTGCGCTGGTACAGCATGCGATGGCTGGGGTAGAGTCAGACCTGTACGGCTCCGACTCTGCTCCCCACGGGGTGTCGGGGATCTCTGGGGCGAAAGCTCCCGCTCCACCCTTTTTTTCTTTTTCGCCGGTGCCGGGAACAGTGAACGGTGCCGTTGCAAGCAGCTACCAGAGTGCAATTCCTGGCGCGGCTTCAAAGGGCGGTATTACTTCGGTACCGAAACCGGCGTTGTCGACGCCAGAGCACTTCTCACTGACGGTGCCGTGCTCAAACTCATATCCCTGGGGGCCAGGCATAGAGCTTCCTCCATCATGTGGAGTTTAAGTCTCTGGACTCTGTCCTTCTGAGTCTGTGGTTTGAACCTGCGACAGATTTTACATCTCTCAGCAAGATGTGCTTCTCCGAGGCACAAGAAGCAAGATTTGTGTGGATCATCCACAGGCATAGGCCTCTTACAATCGCAACATGTTTTAAAACCAGGCATAGCCTGACCCTGAGCCCAGGGTGGGCAATCTTCCTTAAACTAACTGCGCTACTACTAGCAATTAACTAACTAGAAAACAACCGGGTACTTCACAAGCAAGGTAACTCACTGAGGGAGAAGGCTGCGTGTGCAACGATAGTTCCAGCGACCATCAGGGCAGTAAAAAGGGAACTGAGGAGGGACGGGACGGCTGGCGGCTATATAGAATACTGAAAGGGTGCCACTCTAGGGGGCGCTACAGCCAGCCCTATGGGTACTCTAGAGGGAAAAAATTCCAGTGTTCCGTGCAAGTGGCGTGCAAACACCTACAGAGGAATGGACAGGAGCAATCACTCGAAGAAGAAATGTATATTCAGGTAAAATTTTAGGATTGCATATCTCTACTAAAAATTATGTTAAGGTCTTAGAGTTAAGACATGTCACAAGGGGTATGTCTACACTGAAAAGTTATTTTGAAATAAGAAGGCTTATTTCAAAATAAACTTCCCCATCCAGGCAAGCATTTTGTTATTTTGAAATAAGCATTTAATTATTTTGAAATAACAAAGCAGTATTCTGAAATAATAAACCCTGCTTTAATTTTGAAATAGCATTTATTTCAAAATTACTATTTTGAAATAAACTATTCCAAGCTGTGGAGTGGCTTATTTCAAAATGTTGGTCAGGGATTCCCCTGGCAGGCTGATCTCTCCACCAGGGGATCCAATTTGAGTTAGAGAGTTTAATATAGAATCTCTAACTCAAAATATTGCCTACTTTATTTCAAATTTGGAGTCTAGTGAAAACTCACTAATTCAAAATAATTATTTCCAATTAAAATCAAAATAATTATTTCTAAATGACTATTTCAGAATACCTCTGACTGTGGAGACATAGCCAAGGAGGTGACATTCCTCAGATATGTTCCCTTTAGAGAGGCACCTATTTCCTTACCTGCTTATTTATGTATTGTTATAGTGTACCTATTGCATGTTGACTGACAGGCAAAAGAAGAGACTGTGAAATATATAAGAAAAGAAATCTACAAGATTGAAGAAACATATGAAAGATGAAGATGACTGTTTATGAATAAAAACAAGAGGATTTTTCTGCTGTGTCATGGTACACAGAAGCACATTGCTTCCTTCACTAACTGGTAAGCTAAAAGCATGCTTGTCTAATGAAAAAGGGGTCATAGCCACCTTAGCTGCGAAGTACTGCAAGGATTAAGGGTGAGCCAAACTTGGTTAGACAAAAGAGTACGTTGTCCATGAAGTCCAGTCCAGAAAGCGTATTGTGATTTTAGTTTATATGTTACTCTTTGGCACCTCTACCTTCTATTACTTGAATCTCTATGATTTCTTTAAAAAAAGTTATACTTAATATCCGTATAAGAATATTAAGTGCTGTATGTTAAGTAGAGCAGTGATCTAAAGTGGCACAGATAGGCTAGAGTGTACACTATTTTTAGAAGCAATGAATTTATGAATATTGCAGTTGTCCAGTGGACTGGGAGTGGACATTCCTGGGAGATGCTGGGGGGATGACATTTGAGATTTGGAATATGGCAACTCATAACCTTAGCCACATCTACACTGGGAGGCTATTTTAAGACGACTTTAACAAGGTGAACTTTAAGTCGACTTAAAGTCGACCTTGTTAAATCAACTGAGAGTATGTCTACACTCATGGACGTGGGGTTCAGGGCCTGGTCCCCGCCCACCCCAGGGCATGATCCAGGTCCAGGGCCCCGATCTGGCCCCAGAGACCTGATCTGGCTCCTGCCACCACTGCCAGGTGGCTCAGAGCCAGGTACAGCTCTGAGCCGCTTGCTGCAAGCAGTAAGGGGCTCAGAATCAGCTCCTGCTGCGTGCAGCGAGCAGCTGAGAGCCCAATGCAGCTCCCAGCCCCTTGCTGCAGGCAGTGAGGGCTGGGAACTGGCTCCTGCCGCTGGTGGCAAGTGACACAGAACCAGATCTGACCCTGAGTCGCTTGCTGCAAGGGACTCTGCTGTCACCGGAGAGACAGCCCATTGACCAGGATGCTGATCCACCTGGTGGTGGCAGCAAGTAGCTCTGGGCTGGATCTGGCTCCTAGACTCTTGCTGCTGGCAGCAGGAGCCAGCTTCCAGCCCCCACCACCTGTGGCAGGTTGCTGAGAGCCCAATCCAACTCCCAGCCACTTGCCAGCACCAGCTGGGGACAGATTGGGCCCTGGAGTGGGATCCAGCCCCCAAGCCTGATCAGGACCTGGGACAGGGAAGGGGGCAGAGCCTGGGCCTCTTCCTGCCCTCCAAAGTTGACTTAATTGTTATGTCAACTTTCAGGGCAGGAATTATTAGGTCGACTTAAGCAAATGCTTAAGCTGACTTAATAAATTCTGATTGTGGATATGGAGGACCTTAGGTTGACTTAAGGCAGGTGAAATCGACCTAAGGTTCCAGTGTAGACATACTCCTTGAGATTAACAGTGGGGCCTGCAAAGCCTGAAGTGGAAAGTTTGTGTTGTTACGGGCCCCTGGAGTTGGGAAGCTGACGCACAGACAACTATTTTTTCATGGTAGGTCAGGTAATAGTAAGGTTCCTCATGAACTTTGACATCTCCAGGAAATGTCACTTCCACCCTTTAATAGTTTAGACTATACTTCCCTAGTTTGGTTATGAGATTGTTATGTGAAACTGTGTGATAAAGCTTTACTGAAATTCAAACACAACATATCTGCTTCTCAGCTTTGCCAGCTGAGAGTGCATACTCTGCCACAGAAGGAAAATGGACTGATTTGATATGATTTGTTCCTAACAAATCCATGTTGGTTATTTTACATATTATTATTATACTCTAGGTTTGAACAAACTAATTTCTTAACTAATAATTCTGTATCCTTCTGAATACTGATGTTAGGTTGACTGCTATAATTCCCTGCATCAATCTGATTATGCTACCAAAAAGTTCTTTGATGAAAGACAATGTTGACTCGCACAGTTACTGCAGCATTTTTTTAAACGTATGATGAATTTGTGTTTATGCAGATTTACAAGTGTTCAGTAATTAATTTCATTGTGGAATTCTTACCTGTACAAACACAAGTACTTTTCATAGTCTACACTTTTGGTCTTGGTTCTTAGATCAGCAAAGAATGGAAGACTGCTCACCTTCCATCAGAGCTCAAGAAATGCTTCTATGTGTCAGAAGAACTTGAAGTAACATTTTAAGTGTCATATATCTATGTTTAAAACAGCAATGTTTGGCCCTTTTTAAGGATCCATGTGACACCGGCAGAGCCCTGTACAGATATGCTTATGTCAATAAGACTTCAGTGCTGTACCACACCATCATGCATTCACTTTCTCTCATCTGTCCTCAGCAGAGTATTCACACCCTAGTATAGTACCCAGATTCATAACCTTTTTGACATATGATAACTTTATTGTCAACTCTAAAACAAACAGGTTTGGTTCTGTCAATAACCTCCTCTATCCTAACTCTACTTCCCTATTCCAAAAGAGCCATTTCCAATCCCTTAATAGCAAGGTGAAGTTAACAAGCCACTTCTGGCACAATGATTAGGCCTATCTGCTTACTGCTGTTATGTTCCCAGACTGTATCCTGAGAATAGCCATCACATCTACTTGCTCTATTTAATCTACACACACATGCATGCACCTCCCCCCCCCCCCCCCGAAGTTCTCAGGCATTAACAGTAATACCTATTGACATAAGTGTCTGCAATTTTAGGTCAAACTCTTGAGTTCCATCCCTCCTACCATCTTGTCCCATAAACATTCAATGAATAGTACAACAAAACATTACCCTCAAAATATACCATAATTTGGTGCTCATGTCAGGTCTCATTAGGTAGAAGTCACCCTTAATAAAAATACAACAATGTTGTATACTACTCACCCCAAACACTAAAATAGCACTATAGTCCAATTGTATTAAACAATTATTCCTTGTTTGTTTGTTTATTTGTTAGTTAGAATAAATAGGACATACTTTGGCTTTGCAAGCTATTTATATTTTTTGCTATAACTACCAGCACACAAGAAGAATTTTGTATTCTTGCATATGCCTGGATGGCCAAACTATGCCTCATGAGTCACATGCAGCTCTTTAATAATTAAAGTGCATCTTGCATATGTCCCTATGCCTTCGTCCCCACCAGAGCCAGATTAACTAGCCTAGGGGCCACAGGCTACCCCTCCCCCCATAGAGCCACTCCCCCCGGGGGCCCCACTATGCAGCCTCTAACCCAGAGCTTGGCAGGCTGCAGGAGGGCTGTTGCTGAGGCGGGTCTGCGGCCAAAGGGTATTCCCACCATAGTCCCACATCAGCAGGTCTGCTTTTGGGGATAGAGCTAGCTGTGCATGGCACAACCTCCAGTACAGCCTCCCAGGGCCATAGGCCCTGGAAGGCTGCACCATGCACCAGCCAGTCCTGCATCCCAGGAGGAGTGAACAAGTGCCAAACTTCCTTATAGCCAGGGGCAGACCAATCAGCCCAGGGATGGGGTGGAAGCATGAAGTCCAGCCTCTGGCCCCAGAGCCCTGCCTCTGCAGTACTAGCAGGGCTCTCCCAAGCCCCAGTGGCACTGAGCAGGGCAGTGGGGGAGGTGGATCAGGAAGGAGCCTTAGGGGCTAGAAGCTGGGTCTCCTTTTTGCGCCAGGCTTCAGCCCCTATAGCACCTGCTTTAAACTGACCCTGCTCCCGTCCCCCCAGTTCTTCACTAGCAGACTGGAGTCAGCTCAGAACTTTGGCCCTTTGGAAGGGTGGTGAGGCTAGAGGACTCTTCCCAAGAGAAAGGGATGTTTCACCACGCCAGTGTATTTGGTCATCCCGACACAGACTCTTAAATTGAATTTTAATCTCATGTGTTCCATGTTGTGTTATGGAACCACTTTGGCCTTCATGTTCCTAATCCTCTCTAGTTCCTCTTTCAGGCCCTGGTACTTCTCCAGCTTCTCATGCTCCTTCTTCCTGATGTTGCTGTCACTTGGCACTGGTACATCTATCACCACCGCTGTCTTCTGGTCCTTGTCTATTACCACAATGTCTGGTTGATTGGCCAGTACCTGCCTGTCCATTTGGATCTGGAAGTCCCACAGAATCTTAGCCCTGTTATTCTCCACGACCTTCTGTGGAATCTCCCATCTGGTCTTGGGAGGGGCTAGCCCATACACTGTGCAGATGTTCCTGTACACAATGCCAGCTACTTGGTTGTGCCGTTCAGTGTATGCTGTTCTTGCCCACATCTTACATCCTGCCACTATGTATTGGACTGTCTCTGAGGCCTCTCTGCACAGTCTGCACCTTGGTTCTGTCTAGTGTGGTAGACCCCTGCTTCAATGGATCTGGTGCTCAGTGCCTGTTCTTGTGCTGCTATGATCAGTGCCTCAGTGCTGTCTTTTAGTCCAGCCCTTTCCAGCCACTGGCAGGATTTCCCAGTGTCAGCCACCTCAGCTATCTGTCGATGGTACATCCCATGCAGGGTCTTGTCTTGCCATGGCACTTCTTCTGCTTGATCTTCCTCCCATGTCTGCTGCTGCCTCAGGCATTCTCTCAGCAGCTCATCTTTGGGTGCCATCTTACTGATGTACTCCTGGAGGCTCTGGGTTTCATCCAGGACAGTGGCTTTGACACTCACCAAACCCCGTCCGCCTTCTTTCCGGCTGATGTACAGTCTCTGGGTGTTGGACTTGGGGTGGAAACCTCCATACATTGTGAGGAGCTTCCGGGTCTTCACATCGGCAGCCTCCATGTCCTCCTTTGGCCAGCTCACTATACCGGCAGGGTATCTGATGACTGGCAGGGCGTACCCGTTGATGGTGTGGATCTTGTTCTTCCCATTGAGCTGGCTCTTCAGGACTTGTCTTATCCTTGGTACTTGGATGTTGCTGTCTTCCTTGCCTCCTCATCGTGGTTCCCATGTGACTGTGGGATGCCAAGATACTTGTAGCTGGTCTGTATGTCTGCTATGTGGCCTGCTGGTAGTTCCACCCCATCAGTCTTCACTACCTTTCCTCTCTTTGCTACCATCCAGCCACACTTCTCCAGTCTGAATGACATCCTAATATCCTCACTGTAGATCCATGTCAGGTGGATTAGCGAGTCGATGTCTCGTTCATTCTTAGCATACAGCTTGATGTCATCCATGTAGAGGAAGTGGCTAATGGTAGTTCCACTCTTGAACTTGCATCCGTATCCAGTCCTTGTGATTATCTGGCTGAGGGAGTTTAAGCCAATGCAGAACAGCAGCAGGGACAGTGCATCACCTTGGTATATGCCGCACTTGATGGCCACTTGTGCAAGCTGTCTTGAGTTGACTTCCAGTGTTGTCTTCCACAGTCCCATTGAGTTCTCGAGGAAGGTCTTTAGTGTCCTGTTGACTTTGTATAGCACCAGACATTCACAGATCCATGCATGCAGCAATGAGTCGTAGGCTTTCCTGTAGTCAATCCAGGCTGTGCTCAGATAAGCAACTGGTGTTTTGAGCCTCTGGTGTTGTTCCCAATGCCCTTCTGAGCATGCTCATGTACTGGCCCATGTGGTCCTGTAGCTTGGCGGCTATGACGCCTGATAGGACTTTCCCTGTTGTGGGGAGGCAGGTTATTGGCCGGTAGTTGGATGGTGCTGTTCCCTTGTGGGGGTCATTCATGATCAGCACTGTCCTTCCTTGTGTTAGCCAGTCTGGGTGGGAGCCTGCTGCTAGCAGCTGGTTCATCTGTGCTGCTAGGCGTTCATGCACTGCTGTTAGTTTCTTTAGCCAGTAGGTGTGGATCATGTCCAGTCCAGGTGATGTCCAGCTCTTCATGTTCTTGACCCGCTGTTGGATGTCTGCTACTGTGATGGTGACTGGTTCCTGTTCTGGGAGATTGCTGTGGTCTGTTCTCAGGTCCTGCAGCCACTTTGCACTGGTGTCATGAGTCTTCTCCTTCTCCCATATGTTCTTCCAGTACTGTTCAGTTTCTGCTGTTGGTGTCTCTGCTGTTATTCTGTTGTTGCACTGCAGTTGGGAGTACGCCTTGGATGGTTCTTTGGAGAACAGGGCATTTATCTTTTTGGCCTCTGCTTCTCTAGTGTGTCTCCTTAGCCTGGTAGCCAGTGCTGTGAGCCTTTGTTTAGCAGTCTGTAGGGCTTCAGATGGAGTCAGGCCCTTGTATTTTTTAAATAGCCGAGTTTTATCCTTAATCTCTGCATCCTTCTGTAGTTCTACCAGCCAGCTAACTTCTCTCCATGTTGCCTTGATCTTATCCTCCAACCTCATTT
>ML681979.1:8640388-8698632 GCA_007922195.1 Podocnemis expansa
CAGTGTGAACCTGCTATTTCATTTCCCGCTTTTTTTTTCTTATTTCGTAATAACATTTTTTAATTTGAAATATGTTATTTCAAAATAAGGTGTTATTTTCAAACAAGTTGTTTTGACACAACTTGTTTCGAAATAACCGTGTGTGTGAACACAGTCTCTGAGTTGCCTTGATCTTATCCTCCACCCTCATTTTCCAGGGGGGGTATGTACTGCTGGTTTTCTTGATCATGTAGCCAAGCATCTCCAGGATTACAGAGGCTGTAGCGTATACCAGTTCATTGGTTTCAGTGATGGTGGTAGTAGGTATTGTCATTAGGGCTCTGTTGGCATTTTCTAGCATACTATCTGATTATACTTTTCCAACGAGCCTTGGTAATCAGTCTCGAGGGTTGACTATAGCTAGTTTATCCATGATCTTATGCCTCATATCAGCTGCTGTGCTCAGTAATGGAGGGGGTGGCAATGAAGTTCCAGCTTCAGGTGTTGGCTGCTCCTCGAGTTGTTTTTCTGGGTCTTCTTCTTGAGTCAGGATGTAATGTGGAGTTGGTCTATCTCAAGTTGTGAGAGCAGCTGCTTCTTTACTATGTTGAAGCATTGGGTAACTAGCTGTTTCTCAGTTAGTGTGGATGTAGGTCTTTTGTGCATCCATAATTCCCTCATACGTTTCATATATCCCCTCTCATTAGGTCTATTGTTGTAGTAGCATTCCATCAATTCCGGGTTCTCTTGTCTTAGACATGTATGGTTTGTTCCAGTAGCCCACTTGTCATCAGATTGTCTTGGTTCCCCCACATCTGGCGCAGACCTTGTTAATACCGGCGACATCCAAGCTGGCATGACTCTCCTAGTTCATGTCACTCTCATATTCAAGGTAGGCAAGTGAGGCATTATGGGGTCTTTTGCTCACAGACCCCTACTGGAAAGGTAGGTAGATACCAACTGGGCTTTGAACCCCAGTCTCCTGTATCAAAGGGTGGTGTTCTTAACCACTACGCTATCCAGTCACCTACACGTGTATGCGCGCGCGCACGCACACACAAAAGAAGCTGCTCATCTGAACCAACTGTAAAATTGCTGGAGCTGTAATCTGTGCTCCTGAATTATTTAATATTTTCCTGATTTATTGCAATATTTCTTCTAGGTAGCAGGGGAAAAATAAATAAAGAGAGAGACCCTTGCTATGTTAAAGTGCTTGTTAAGTGCCATGTTAAAAGTCAAGTAAGTCCATGTAAGTACTATAAAATGTACTTTTCCCCAGGTTGAGAAAAACATGACAGGTAGCAAGCCAGTTATTAATGCTATCTGAGAATAGAGTTTTCAAACTGTTAGGACTCCTGCCAGATCTTTAGACAACAGTATGCAACTGAAGAGGAGAAATGCCACTCACAGTCCAAGAGCTTGCCTACACAGGGGTTCTTAGGAAGTTAAGACAAAGTAACTAATAATGTGACTTTAAAGTGGATTAGTTAAAGCACATTAAACCCTGTGGGGATGGTCTCATTCAGAATCAGAGTGGCTTTACATCCCTATGATTGAATCACTTTCAAAGTATATTCAGTTGTAGTGAACTAAAGCCTCTTTACTTTTGAATGAGAGCATCAACAAAAGGATTTAATATACTTTAACTTCACACTCTAAGTTTTTTTTGTCTTAATGTTCCTGAATGTCCCTCTGTAGACAAGCCCTAATTTAACATAATTTCTGAGATTTAAAGTCTGTCTTATTATTGCTGCTAGGTGTAATTCTATATCCCTTTTACTTACTGGTTGATAGTTCAAAATCACTTCAGCTACAAAGAATTAATCATGATAGTGTATACACACTTGTGTGAGCATGCACACACATGCAACTAGTTACAGTGCAAATGGATTTAAAAAATTCTTCTGTAATACAACATTAATATACACCATCAGGGATCAGTGCTATTACTTTTGATCAGTACATGACCGTTGATTATATTAATACTAGAATTTCCAGAGAGGTAGCTGTGTTAGTCTCTCTACAGCAAAAACAATGAGAGTCCTGTGGCACCCTAAAGACTAACAGATTTCTTCAGGTATAAGCTTTTGTGGACTCCAACCATCATCAGATGCATCTGGTGAAGTGGGTTGGAGCCCACAAAAGTTTATGCCCAAAGAAGTCTGTTAGTATTTAACATGCCACAGGACTCCCGCTGTTTTTCTTAATACTAGAGTTAACTAAACCTAATTCAAAACATATTGAAGTTAACTGGAGGGACTGCCACTGAATTCTTTGGGACCACTCAAAGTATGTTAAAAATAAGCAATGGTTGGGTCCTTAGACTATAAGATGTTTGAGGTGAAGATCTTACATATTATCCAGTTCATAAAAATATTGGTCCACAATAATAAATATTACAATACAACTAATTTATAATGAAATTAAACCAATATACCACTAGCTGCACAGTATATACTAGAGATGAATGGAAGCAAAAAGCTACTAATGACATCGTAAAGTTAATCCACTGCCACTTGTCTTTATTTTGATAACCCACTCAATCAGTTATACCATGAAATTTCCTGTTCTGGTTTTAAAGCAGATAAGGGATCTATCAGGACTGCAGAGTTTGCAGAGAATTCAAGGTACTAAGCCTTAGCTTCTGAAAACCGCTGGAAATCTCATTAGGTTTGTCTAAGGCATTTGGAAGGGAGCATGCCTAGGAAGATAACACTAGAAATACAACTTTTTTAAAAAGAAAAAATGTGTTGCAGGATGTTAAATTTGATAAATAATAATTGCCAAGTGCTTCCAAAATACCTCAGATTTTTTTTCTTAAAAAGTATACTATAACAACACATAAAATTGTTGTTTTATAAAATACTCTATAATCTGTGAAGGATTTCATAACACCAAGAGAAGGTATAAGAGGAGTAGGTCAGACAGTTAATGACGCCATTTCCTTATGGGTGCTGAAAACTATAGTACAGATATTTAAAAATACATTAAAGTACTTAAAAATAGGACTGGACAGTTACATATGTCAGATGCTCTCTAAAATAATCCCAGTTTTTAATTTATTTAAAAAAAGTTTCCAGTATGCAAATCCAAGATCCTGCATTTTCTATTCCATCATTCTGACCTCCTAAAAAGGGGGAAAGGAAGAACTATATGTAATATCTCCTCTGAAAGAGAGATTCTAGTACCCTCACTCCAGTAAAATAGTACAGTTAAAACACAAGCATTTCAACTATTTAGGTGAATAAGTGTGGCTTCAGATTTGGGCCTGTGATCCTTCCATCTTCAGGAAGTGGTAATTTTTCATTTCTAGTTTTGTCTTAGTTAGGACCAATGTTCCCTCTAAGCTGCGCTGGAGCGCTGTGGCGCAGCCCGCCACAGCCGCCAGGGCAGCGAAAGCTGCCGGCAGTGCACTGCCGGCAGCCTCCACAGAACTCCTCTGGGGCTGGGAGTTTTGAAAACTCCCACCCAGAGAAGCTCCAACGGAGCATGCCCAGAAAATCTGGGCATGCTCTGTAGAGCTCCTCTGGCCCGGGAGTTATGGCTGGGCCCTCTGGCTCCAGTCCAGCTCCAAGGTAAGTGGGGGGGGGGGGGGAGGGGGGGCGGGGGGGCGAGGGGGGGGGCGGTCAGGAGGGGGAGCGAGCGGGAGGGGAGCGGGGGGGCTGTCAGGAGCAGCGGGGGGGGCGAGCGGGAGCGGGCTGGCTGCCAGGAGGGGGGGCCAAGTGGGAGCAGCGGGGGGGCTGTCAGGAGCGGGGGGAGGCGCTGCGTAGCGAGCAACCGGAGTTGCTCAGCTGCCCTCTCCCCTTAGAGGGAACATTGGTTAGGACTACAGGATTTGGCCCTAACAATGAATTTAAGTCTTTCTTTTCTAAAGCATTGGGCTTTTTGTGGGGTTTTCTGCAGAATAAGACACGTGGAACTCCATTTCAACTTGCAAATGATACCTGATGTCTGGCAACTTCTTCTGTATAAGTGACCTTCCTTTTGTTTGTCAGAATCTGTGCCAAAGTTGCCACTTAGATTCCGTCAGTAAAATTGACATAGGAATTAAGGAAAAGGGAAATATCATTAACCTAAAGTGTCATATGGTTGAGAACTGAATCAGGAGACAAAAGGAAAAATGAATGAGAAAACTTATATGAGAAAACAAAGTAAATAACCAACAAACTAAGCAAAAGCATCAGCTATTCTTAAAGCCACCCACTGTAAACATAGGGAGAGATCAGACTTTAAAATAATAGTTTGTTGGTTTTCACTCGTCAGTCATTTTTGTTAGGGAACTACTAACAATATGCAAACTGACTGACTTGCCAAGATGCCAATCTATCAAGTGGAAAAGCAAATATAAATCCTCACTATAAAAGGGAAAGAGATTGGACAGGAGAAAGGTCTGGATTCTAAGGCACAATGACTGGAAAGTGGGCCTACATATCCAGGGTCCCTGGACATATGTCTCTGTTTAAGTATAGACAGCCATACACCTAAGCTCACCAACATACCTGTGTTCTCATATTGCGAGAAAATGGTAAGATTTGTTTTGGACTAAGTAGTATGTATTTTCCCCCACCCAGTGTTGTACTGTATTCACTTATTATAGAATCTGTAGGCATCTCTGCAAAGCTGAAATAACTTAAAAGAAAAAAGCTAAAATAAGTACCTTTTGTTATTTTGTTTCCAATTTAATCATTAAGAGACAATTGTAAGTTTTCTAGTCTTTTATAGTTGCTGCTTTAAAAAACAACAAGAACACCACCACCACTCAAGGTATGTTGGAATAAACCTTTTGTGCACATTTAAATATGCCACAAGTTTAGTTGTTACAATGTATCAAACATGAAAGACCTGTATGAGGCTACTGGCCTGTTTCCCCAGTTCAAGGAGGACTGATACCAGTCAAGCCTTCTTGCTTCAGGGCACAGTTTATTAAATCTAGAAAATACTTACAAAGAAAGACGAAGATATCCCCAGTTATTACTTTGATTGATACAGGCTGAAGGGACCCAGGGACCTTTCAGCCTACACTCACCTCTCTTGTCTAGAGTCAGTCACAGGAGCCAACCTCACTTATGCACCTCTTCCCTCAATGGAGTTCTCTAGTCTCAACCCTTTATAGTTTTGATGTGAGCCCTTCCCTGGTGGCTGTGCCAAACACCTTCTCCCTTAAAGGGGAAGACCAGCTATTGCAAAACACAAATCAAAATGACTTATTTTCAACACTCCACTGGAATCCATAACAAAATATCCTGAGGACTGCAAGTTCAAAATTGAGTATTACACATAGAAATCTTACTGCTGTTTATTCTGTCATAGGATTCTTAGGGCTGCTATATGAATTGGATGGCAGATGACGCAAAGGTAAGACTCTACAAAATTTGGTGATAAATAGATTACTTCCCCCCAGTCTATCACAGTTATCCTTTTATGAAACACTGAGAACTGTTGTGTGTCACTAGCAACAAACATAGAATTTTTCAACGATACATAAAAAATTAACTTTGAAGTAAATGGTAGAGAAGAAGGTCTTCAACATCTAGGCATCTTCTGCTTTTATGGTTTTGAGAGTTAAAATAACAGCTTAAAGTACTTTATGAGTAAGTCGTAACATACAAAAATATCCTCGCTTCTGCCAATTAAGCCCTGATCTTATACATGTGTTTAATTTTTAACAGATGAGTTAGTCTCATTAACACTAACAACATGCTAACTTGATTACAATTATTTACATACTTGTGTTTGTGTAGGGTTGGTGCCTGAAACAGCATTCTGAATGCTGATATATTTGGTACCCAGTTTTGTGGCTACTCACCTGCAGAGAATTACATGGGAAATTAGAATCAGCGAATGAGATCTGTTTGCAGTGCCTGTGACTAAACTGAATTAACCTTAAATGTGACCTCTGTTAACTTTTCTGGCCTCTTCAAAAACAAAAAATAGCAAGAAAAGTAGTTCTAAGTGCCTCCTGCTTTTGCATACAGGTTAAAAAAAATGCAACATTTCTTGCCTTAGAAAGAACAACAGAGATAATGTGTATATTCTTATTACAGATGTCACTATGGCTTTTTGTTGAAGGGAAAGAAAGTTGATGCTGTGCGAATGGCTGGATTTCCTAGTTTATAAAAATTATCTTTGAAATAAAGAATTGCTTAAGCCTTCCATAGAAATCATTATCAAATTTACTCAAAATATTTCAGAACCTAAAAGATACATTGTTAGATAGTGGTATGAACTATAATATCCACATTTGGCAAAGGGCAGGCAACCTATCTTGTTAATGGGGCCCTATCCAATAGATATATCCATAGACCACGTAATAGCATATATCCCAGTGATTAGGGCATTATCTTGGGATATGGATAACCTTGCTTCAAGTGGCTGAGGAGGGATTCAAACCAAGCCCCCCCCCAATAAGTGTTCCGACAACTGAGATGTTGGGTATAAGGCTGCTGCAGTGACTTTCACTTTTTTTTGAGAAAAAGCATGGGCTTCAGCTTAGGTAGTTTCCGCCATCTAGACCAGAATGGGGAACCTACGCCACTGGGGGAGGCAGGCTTAGGCCATACCCATCTCTGTATTTCATACTGGCTAGATTAGGTGACTCATGCCCACTCCGTATGTAGCCCAGGAAGCTAGTTTCTCTTTATAGTCCCTGCTTTTCATTATATTTAGCAACAACGCAAGAAATCTATAGGCCTGCATCCTGTAAGACATTAGCTTCAGCGAGTTAGCATAAGGCTTTAGACCTATGAACTTTAAACAGATAAAGGCCCAGTGGAAAATCTCAAATATCGGGAAGTGAAAATAGAGTATTTAAGGGGGATTTCTCACCACAGGTACATGAGCCAAACATAAGAATATTCTGGAATGATCTGACATATGTAACAGGTACATGATCTACATCCGCAGATACCTAATCACAAGAGGACCATGGTAAATAATTGACATGTAATAAATAAGCTGAGATCACTGATACACTAACCTCTAGGAGAAGTCCACTTCAACATGAGTAAGGTAAGGAGATAAAAATAAGGAAAAATTCCCTACTGAACATGGCCAGTCTTACCATACAAGTGGCCTAGGTGGTCGCCTAGAGCACCAAACACTTAGCCCAGTGCACAGCAAAGCAAGATGTTTTTTTGAAATAAAGAATTGCTTAAGCCTTCCATAGAAATCATTATCAAAATACTCAAAATATTTCAGAACCCAAAGAGAAGTGCTGAGGGTCTAGGGACAGGCTTCATGGGGGCTAGGAGGATTGCAGAGCCGTAACTACGGCAGGGTTGATGAGGCAAAGCCCTGGGCAGCCAGAAGTGGCTCAATAGAGCCATGCTATTAAGGGGGAGGATTTGCAGCGCCGGCTCTAAGCGCCGCTAATAGGAAGGGGTGTGTTCCGATCAGAACGTCCCCTGGGCAGCAAAATGCCACGTTACGGATCTGGAGGAGTGGGTAGCAGAAGGGGAGGGGCAGGAGTCCGTCTGCCGGCTTGTGGCTTGGCCAGCTGCAGCACACTCTCCCAGAGTGGCCTGAACCCCACCACACCAGCTGTCCCACTATGCAGCCCCCTGCTCAGCCTGGCACATCAGCCAGCTCATCACTTGATACCCACCCCCCCACGGCCTGCTGCACCAGCCGCCTTCCCCCCGCAAGGCCTGCCATTCCAGCTGGCCTACCACACAGTTTGCAGGCTACTGCTCAGCTCATAACCCTTGGCCGGCCGGCTGGTTGGCCTGTAGCCTGAGATTTTTGCCATCTCTTTAGTATCACAGGACAAAATAAATAAATAAATAAATAAATAAAGGACACATATGGGTAGAAAATAGTGCAAGGCAATCTAGCAGAAGTTTTATGTCCAAGCTGGAAAACATCATAATATGTAATAAGCAGTGGTAAAGAATTCATAAATCATCATGTATCAATGTTTAAAACAAAGTTGGTATTCAGAGGGCATTAAGCAAGTAAAATGGAGAGATCAGCAAGTGAAATGGAGAGATCATAGGCTTAGCAGATTCCATAGGTATATCTCTATCAGCAGATTCAACAGATATGCTCTTTGGAAAAGTAGGTCAAGATGGAGGAAGATTCTGAACTTTTGAACTCACTCAGTCCCCCTCCCATCAAGTATTCTAAGGTGTCCACCCCCTGTCAAAGGACCCATCAAAAGTATTGATTTTTGGTCAGGTGGCAGGTGAAATCACCCTTTTTCCAATTGGGTGGAGATGAAATCACACCTTTGAGATTGGTCAAGGAGAAGATGGGAGTGGCAGAAGAGCGAATAAAAGGTGCTGCATGGAGCAGAACTTTGGAGATCTCTCCCACTCCTTACTGGGTTCCACTGGCCTCTGGCTATGTTCCCGCTGCACTAAGGAGTCTCACTCACACTCACCCCTAGAGAGAGTGACAACGTCTCTAGTGGGAGCTTGGGAGCTGGGTCCTCGGACTCTGTCTCTGAAAGGCATGGGGTTGGATCTCTGAGTGGTGACTCAGGATCCAGTCCTTGAGCTGGGTTTTTAACTCAGTCTCAGAAGGACTTCCAATAAAACTCACAAGGAGGTAGCTAACTCAGTCCTACGTAGAGCTTGTGAGCAACGGCTGATACTTCATAGCTCTGGTCTCCAAGCAACTGCACCTGCAAGCCGCTGAACATTCTAAGCCATGCCTAAGTTGCAGTTTCCATGGCAACCACACCAGAGCTAACCAGCAGGCGGGAATCAGCAGAGTCTCAGCCTGCAGCTGTCAGTGAAGGCAAAGATACTTTGTTTCATCCACTTCTGGGGTAAGAAAAGGGTTCCAAGGAGGGGAGGAACATTAGCAACAAGCCCTAAGATCTTTAAATTATTTTAGTACTGCCAGGAAGCCTAAGCTTTACAATGTAACTTTATAAGTAAACTGCCTAGGAAGAGTCAGACAAGAAACCCAGATAAGATTTAAAGGAGTAATAGTAAGAGTTGAGATCTCTCCATCCGGCAAGTGCCTGATCCCCACTTGCTGAATGTTCTTTTGTGTACCCAAGTTTTGTGTCTATGTTATAATTGTATAGAATAGTTTTAATGTGTTATGTTATTGTTAAGCTATCTGTAAAGCAAATATAAGTTCCCTGTCAGTTTCCAGAGTAGATATTACAATAAATCTGATTTTTGCCTTTGATCAACCATTGGCTTCATGTCTTTTATTGCTTCTGGTCTGTGCTTGATCAGTGGGCTGTAGCCGTATCCCCCACTTGGGACATTTACCCTGGGGTTCCAGTATCTGTCCATTTAGGTGAAAAACAGACCCCGTTGCCTCTGAGGGTTTTCCAAATTAAACCCCAGACTGCGGGACAGTCTGGAAATTAGTAAATTAACTGATTCTTTTTTTGTTGTTGTTGGGTAACAGGCCAGGGTGTGTGTGTGCCAAAATCACAGACACCTACGATGCCAAAAACCCTTGGGCCAGCCCTGCTACTGAATATGCATCAAATATGGTGGTTCCAGCTTATCTCATTAGAAAAGTTACATTCCAGTCTTTGGGCAGTAGAAGGAGCTGTACATGTTGAAAGGAGCCAAAAAGGACCCTTTCAAGGTGCACCTTTCAAAGCACCTTTATCTCAAATGATAAATAAATTTGTTAGTCTTTAAAAGTGTCACAACATTTCTTGTTTGTTTTGCCTTTACTACTGTCTCTGTGAGAAACTTCCAGCTTTCCTGAACTACTTTGGTCCCATTTATTCTACAGGATTTTTCTTTTTCATGTCTCTGAGTTTGTCAAAGTTTGTTTGTTTGTTTTTAAGTTCAGTGTCCCTAGTCTCCTGTTCTCATTTCTTCTTTGCTTTGGATCAGGCTGTGATGATGCACCCCAACCCCCTAAAAAGGTGATAAACACTGTCCAGTCACACCACCCTTGCTGGCAGGCAATGTAGCTGACAGTTTATGACCCCATCCCATAATAGCCTTTTGACCCTCAGTTTGAAAACCCCTGCCTGAGACTCATGAAACCTACCATTTCATGATATGAATTCTGTCATTCCATGGTATCATGTATCCGTCATGTCACGATCATTTACACCAAAATTGTCTTCTACTTTCAGATTCACAACCAATTCCTTCTTGTTCAACAGAATCAAGTTAATTTTCTAAGTTACCTCTTCCACCTTCTGAAACAAGAAGCTGTCATCAACACATTCTGAAACTTTACTGGATATTTCATATTTTTTCTATAGCATTTTTCCAAGACAGGTCTCTGAGTAATTTAAGTCTCCCATTTGCATCAGATCCCATGTTTTCGATATTAATATTTGTTCTAAAGTACCACATTCATCTCCTCTTAATTTGGTGGTCAGTAGAAGACTCCTACCATGACATCATCCCTATTTTCTCCCCTTGTACATTCACCCAGAGGCTTTCAACATGTCTGTCACTCATCTCCTTCTAGAGTTCAAAATATGTGAATATTTTCTTAATGTAAAATGCAAAACACTCCTCTACTTTTTCCTGTTTGTCTTTCCCTTTATTCTAATATACCACTGAAGATATGTATTCCATCAAGTCTCTGTGATTCCTGTTAAGCCATAATTTAACATGTTCAAACCATTGCATAAATGTTTTCTAATTACTTCTTGTGAGGTAGGCTGGTAAATAGTAAATGCAAAATAGATATTAAGGACTCAGTGATTCTGTCACGGGGACTATGACCATTGCTGAACATAGGTTACATCATATTCACTTCTGGCTGGTCCACATGGCAACGGCAGAGCCTTGGCCACACTTCCTGTCCCATTCCATCCCCTTTGAGACAGGCTTACACATGGACATACACACGCACACACACACATGGCGGGGTGAAAGTCCTTTTTCCAAAGCAGGTAAAGGCTTACATAGACTGTATACTAGTGGTCTCAAATGTGCATGCAGCCTGCGGAGTTACCGTCTGCAGCCCCTAATGACCCCCAGAATCCAGGGGCTCCCAACCCCTTTAACCCGTGGGTCGAAAGTGACCTGCGGGGCTTGAGTGCCAAGCCCTCCCACTGGCTGGGAGCTTGGCATCAATAGTACTTCTGGGTGGGAAGGCAGGTCAAAACTCCTGTCCTGATCATGCTGGGGGCAGGGAGGTGGGGATCATAGCCTGTCATGAGGCCGCTCAGTGGCTGGGAAAGGGGGCTGCAGCTTGGGTGGGGGGGAGGTCAGGGATGGGCAGCCACCAGGGACAGGCCATGGGAGTGGGGTGGCCTGGAGGAGTGCAGGGAGCTGGTCACACGATGGGGGAGTGTTTTCTCTGCCACCAGCCACAGAGCAACAAGAGCAAGGCCGGGAGTGGGGGAGTGCTTTCCCCACCACTGCCACCTCAGCGCAGCAAGAGCAGGGCCAGGCAGAGGGGAGTGCTTTCCCTGCTGCCACCAGCCTGAGCATGGCCAGGGCAGGGCAAGGGGGGAGTGCTTTCCTCACTGCCAGGGCCCAGAGGAGCGTGGTGATCTGGTGGCAGGGTGGGGGGGTTCAGGAAGGGCCCTGAGGGAGCTGGCAGCAGGGTGGGAGGGTGGGTTAAGGAAGGGGCTGGGGACTTGGGGCGACTCAGGGGAAGCTGGTGACAGGGTAGAGGGGAACTGGATCTGTCCACTGGTGGGGATCCAAATCCATTCCTAGCTGCCATGGGAAGGCAGCTGGGAATGGATCCAGCTCTTCGCTGCCTTCCAGCAGTGTCTGGGGATGGATCGGGCTCCAGACTGGTGGTGGGCACTTTTCAATGTGCGGCCCTCAGGCCAATTTCATAGTCCTCATGCAGTCCTCATGGTGATCTGAGTTTGCGAACCCTCCTGTATACAGTTTGGGGGAAGATTCTTGCACCTTCCTACCTTGCCCAATTGTGTATGACTCAGGACATTGATTCTCATCTACTGATATCATTTTTCAAAAGTACTCAAATGATTTAGGTTCTTACATTCCATTAACATTCAATAGCCTTTATATTCTTAGGTACTAAATTATTTTTCAAAAATGGATTACGTTCCTTACTCACACAGATGCTTTTGAAAATTCTATGTTAGAACTAAAGAAGAAAAGTAATTTGTGTTATTCTCACTGAGTGAGGCAGATTGTTACCATGATATTGATAGTGCTAATATATAACTTTATGAAACAAAGATGGAACATGAAAATTAGCAATGGGTTGTTCAACAATTAAAAAAAAAACATTATTTAGCTAATATGCTAGGATATTCTACAGCCCAAATATATTACATTCATACTATAAGACAAATTCTTCTAATAAGTTTTATTTCCCTTTTTAGATCCATTTAATTTTTGCTACATTATACCTATCATTATAATATTTTTCCTATGATATTCATGCCAAAATCTGTTAACTACAGCTCTTATTCAGAGACAGAAGTAAAAGAAGAACGGGAAAAAATTAGAAGGATGTCTAGGTATTACTAAGTAAGTGGTAAAACTCGCTTTAGAAATCCTTTTATAGAAATGGTAATATTTTTCTGATTTGTGGGTTTGTGAAGTTGCTATGGTTAAGAAGAGTTGTATTGCTTCTGTCAGCATTGCTTCTCACTCCTCCACCTGTGCCTGTATCCAGACAGACCTTATGATCATGCATGTCTTTGCAGGAATTATGGCCTGTGTCATGCTATGCCTGAGAATGCCAAGACATCTTGTAAAATACATGATCCAAATCTAACTTTTAAAGACATATTATAGGAAAACACAATGATCGTTGGGCTAGGGCTTTGAGATGCGTGTGTATCATTAGTGGTTTCTTGATGATGTTTACATGTATCCTGTTAGAGGTTAGCAAGGTGAATGAACTGCCTCCCTCTCTGTTACTATTGTTCTTTTGGAAAGGGTCAAGAGGGAACATTAGCATCTAAATGGACCTTTGATGTACCAGCGTCAACTGTCTGTTAATGGTGTTAATGCAGCTTATTACCTGTGGAGCCCAGGAGGTGAAGGTTTTACTTCAAAGGATAGTATGCATGACTATTCTCCACTGAAGAAAGTACCTGGGAACTGTCATCAAAGCCCACATGAAGAAATAGCCTGAAAATGTCCATCTTGGTACAACTATAAAAGGAAGTTGGGAACCTAATCCCTTTATCTCACATCTGTCCAAGCCAGGGGTGGCCAAACTTATAGAACTCCAGACCCACATAAGTTGATTATTAAATCTTCAGGAGCCGCACTGAGGCATATAGCCATATACTTTTACCTACTAAATTGATTTGCTGACATTCTTCTGTGAGCCACACTTTTTCATTCAAGAGCCACATGCGGCTCCCGAGCCACAGTTTGGCCATGACTGGTCCAGGCTTCTCAGGGAAAGAGTGGGCCTCAGGATTGAGATCCCAGCTAGCACTGGCCTGAAAACTGCCCCGCTAATTCTCAGGGAAGAATTAGAACAAGCTGTACACTTGGATTATTTGGTCTATTCCTGTAAACTGGATTTCTAACTGAAAATGTGAAAGAAAGACTTAAACCCATCTAGGTATTGTGTGTATGCCTAAAACCTGCAAACCCCAAATTCTTCAAGAACTTATCTTCTATGGACACTAGATCATTTATATGTATGTGATCCACTTTGACCCTATCACATCTCTCATTTTGTTTCTTTTCTTTTCATATTAAACCTTTAGTTTTAGTTACTAAAAGACTGACTGGCAGTGTGGTATTTTGGGTAAGATCCAAGCCTATATTGTTCTGGGTGATGTGGCTGACCCTTTGGGGTCAGGAGAACCTACTTCTTTAAGAGACCTAGTGGCTGTACTGGGGACCAGTAACTGGAATGAAGTAAAGGGGGCTGAATGTTTTATGGTGGCTTCTTGATATCTAGTGTGGGGGATCAGAAGCACTGTTTGTGACTAGTTGGGGAGTTTATCTCCAGGTAACACCAGTGCTGGGAGAATCTGCTCTCCTTTTGGAAGCTTGCCCTGATCTTTGCATATTCAGGTGGTTGTCCCAGGAGGCCTGGGGTCACAGTTTGCATTTTCCACTTATAGAAAACCAGGCCAGAGGGATCATCCAGTGTGAAGGGTGCCTTCTGATGGAATCTCACAGGAAGCAGGTCGGGGAGCTGCTGGAGGAGGTGGCTAGGCTCAGGAGCATGCGTGCTCACGAGGAAGTCCTTGAGAGCATTCATGAAGAAATATCAATGTCAAGCAAATTTCCCAGCTGCAGAGGACTGCTGCTATTACACCACTGGGAGAGGAGACGGGTCTGTCACACGGAGATCACTGGCAGCCTGTTTTTCTGGCAGCAGCAGTACTCCACCCCTGCTCCCAACCCCACCACTGTGGTGATGAAGAACTGTTATGCAGCTCTGGCAATGAGCGATGACGTAGAAGAGGAGAAGCCATGTACCCCCGAGGCTGGGAAGATCACAACCACCACAGCCAGGAAGAAACATAGGGTGATGATGATTGAGTACTCTCTTCTGAAGGGGATGGAGGCACCTTATCTGTCACCCTGGCATGGCATCCTGACAGGTATGCTGCTGCCAGGGGCCTGTATCTGAGACGTTTTGGAGGGATCGTCGAGAATCATCAGGCCCTCTGACTACTACCCTATGCTACTCACCATGTGGGCACTAAGGACACTGCGAGAAGTGACCTTCAGAAGATCAAAAGTGACTACAGGGCTCTGAGAGTATGGGTGAAGGAGTTTGGTGCACAGGTGGTATTCTCTTCAATCCTCCCAGTCAAGGGTAGGGGCCTGGGTAGCGACAAATGCATCCTGGAGGTGAATGCCTGACTATGAAGATGGTGTTGGCAAGCGATCTTTGGCTTCCTTGGCCATGAGATGGTATTCCAGGAAGAAGGACTGCTAACCAGAAATGGAGTCCACCTACTGACGAAGGGGAAGAGTATATTTGGACATCAACTGACTAACCTAGTGTGGAGGGCTTTAAAGTAGTTTTGAAAGGGGGAAGCCCACAGGTAAGTAAAAACCAAAGAGAGCAGAAGGAAGGCTCGGAGCATGGGGGGAACCTGGGCTGTAACACTGAGAGAAACTAGTCAGAACTGGGGGGGGAGGGGCTGGGATATGAAATCACTATCTTAAGTGTTTATATACTAATGCAAAAAGTATGGAGAATAAGCAGGAAGAACTCAAAATGCTAGTAGCTAAACACAACTATGACATAGTTAGCAACAGAAACTTGGTGGGATAATACACGACTGGGATATTAACATAGCAGAGTATAGCTTGATTAGGAAGGATAGCCAGGGGGAAAATGGGAGGTGGTGTTGCCTTGTATATTAAAAATGTGTATACTTGGACTGAGGTGGAGATGGAAATAGGGAGACCAACATGTTGAAAGTCTTAGGGTAAAAACAGCAGGAGTTAAAAATAAGGGTGATAACATGGTAGGGGTCTACTACAGGTCACAAAATCAGGAACTAGAGGTGGGTGAGGTTTTTTTTCAATGATTAACAAAATCATCCAAAGCACAGGACCTGGTGGTGATGGGGTATTTCGACTATCCAGACATCAATTGGGAAAATATCACTGCAAGGCACAGATTATCCAAAAGGTTCTTGGAATGTATGAGAGACCATTTTTATTTCAAAAGCTGACGAAAGCTACTAGAGGAGAGGCCATTCTCGACTTGATTTTAACAAACAGAGAGGAACTGGTTGAGAATTTGAAAGTAGAAGGTAACTTAGGTGAAAGTGATCATGAAATGGTAGAGTTCATGCTTCTAAGGAATGTTAGTAGAGAGAATACAAAAATAAAGGCAGTGGATTTAAAGAAGTCAGACTTCAGCACACTGAAGGAGTTGATAGGTAGTATCCCATGGGAAGCATGTTTAAGAGGACAAACAGCTGAAAACAGTTGGCGGTTTTTCAAAGAGACAGTATTAAGGTCACAAAAACAAACTATTCCAAAGTGCAGGAAAGATAGGACGTATTGCAAGAGACCACATTGGCTTACCAGATTTTCAAACATCTAAAAATGAAGAAAGAGTCCTAATGAAAAGTGTAAAGATGGATACATCACAAAGGATGACTACAAACAAATAACAGTTATGTAGGGGAAAAATCAGAAAGGCCAAGGCACAGATTGAGATCAAACTAGCTGAAGGTGTAAAAGGTAACAAAAAACATTTTTTAAACACATTAGAAATAAGAGAAAGACCAAGGGCAGCACAGGTCCACTACTCAACAAAGGGGGAAAAACAGTAACAGAGAATATGGAAATAGCAGCAGAACTAAATGATTTCTTCAATTCAGTCTTCATCAAGCAGGTTGGTGGAGACTGGATGCCTGACACAGGAGAGGGCAGTAAAGAGGGGACAGATTCAGAAGCTAAAATAGGCAAAGAAAAAGTTAAAAGTTACCTAGACAAGTTAGATGCTTTCAAGTCACAAGGGCCTGATGATATGCACCCTATAATACCTGAGCCATTGGCTATTGTCTTTGAAACATCATGGAAGACTGGAGAGGTCCCAGAATACCAGACAATAGAAAATATAGTGCCCATCTAATAAAAGGGAAATAAGGACAGCCCAGGGACTTATAGACCAGCCAGGAACCCCTGTACTAGGGAAAACAATGCAGCAAATAATTAAAGAATTTATTAGCAAGCATCTAGAAGAGAATAAGGTGGTAAGTGATAGTCAGCACGGATTTGTCAGGAACGAATCACGTCAAAACAACCTGAGAGATTTCTATGATGGGGCAACAGGCCAGAGGCAGCAGATGTGGTGTATCTAGACTTTAGTAAGGCTTTTCATATGGTCTTGCATCACCTTCTCATTAACAAACTTGGAAAGTAGAACCTGGATGGAGCTACTATAAGATGGGTGAAAAACTGGTTGTAACTGCTCCCAAAGAGTAATTATCAATGGTTCCCACTCATGCTGGAAAGGCATAACGAGCAGGGTACCACAGGGATCAGTTCTGGTTTTGGTTCTGTTCAGTAGTTCCATCAATGATTTAGATGAAGGCATAGAGAGTATGCTTATAAAGTTTGCCAATGATACCAGACTGGGATGGGTTGCAGGTGCTTTGAAGGATAGGATCATAATTCAAAGTGATTTGGACAAGCTGGTGTGATGTTTTGAGGTAAACAAAATGAAATTCAATAAAGACAAGTGTAAAGTACTCCACTTAGGAAAGAACAATCCATTGCACACATACAAAATGGGCAATGACTGCCTAGGAAGGAGTGCTGCAGCAAGGGATCTGAGCATCATAGTGCAGTGGTTGTCACATTTAGGGTTGGGACACAGTACTGGGTTGCAGACTCTCTAGGGCTGGGTCATGGCACCCTCTGCTGCCACCAAAAGACTGGTGTGCATGGCTCGGAGATGTAATTGCTGTGTCATGGGCATAAGTAATTTTTTTTCCAACGGTGTCCTGTGCAAAAAAGTTTGAAAACCACTGTCATAGTGGACCACAAACTCTAAATATGAGTCAACAGTGTAATGTTGTTGCAAAAAAAAGCAACACCTTTCTGGGGTTTATTAACAGGAGTATTGTAAGTAAGACCCGAGAAGTAAGTCTTCTGCTCTACTCCACCCTGATTAGGCCTCAGTTGGAGTACCGCATCCATTTCTGGGCAACCCATCTCTGGAAAAATGTGAACAAACTGGAGAAAATTCAGAGAAGAGCAACACAAATGATACGAGGTCTGGAACACTTGGCTTATGAGGGAAGATTGAAAGGTCTAGGTTTCTTTAGTCTAGAAAAGAGGAAACTGAGAGGGGACATGATAACAGTTTTCAAATATCTATGGGTATGTCTACACTTACAATGTAGTTCAAATTAATGAGGATTAATTCGAACTATATTAATGCATGGCTCCACTGTCTTTCATTACTTTGAACTAAGGCATTCCTTAGTTCGAAATAATGAATACGTCCTTCACAGTTATAAAAACTCGGTTAATTTCAAAGTAATGGTTAATTCAAACTTATTAGCTCGAATTAACCCAATGGAGTCATGTTAATTCGAACTAACCAGTAGTTCAAATTACTGCAGTTTGACATTCTTCACCCCAGGGTACCTTCCTATTTCTATGTATTGGATGGGGGCCTGGCCCTTTTTAGGGGTCATGTTGTCACATTTCCGATGGTGCCCCTCTCCTAAATCAAACTAGCAAGTCCTGTCCATGGACAGGGTAGTTCAGTTTGGGTTTCTAGTGGGGACATGCTAGCTTGAATTAACTTAGTTTGAATTAACCATTATTAGTTCAAATTAATTAATTTGAACTAAGTGAATTCAAACTAACATCTTAAGTATATACATAGCATAAGAGGTTGTCATGAGGAGGAGGGAGAAAAACTGTTCTCTTTAAATGCCAATGATATAACAAGAAGCAATGGACTTAAATTACAACAAAGGAGGTTTAGGTTGAACCTGAGGAAAAAAAATCCTAACTGTCAGGGTGGCTAACCACTGGAATAAGTTGCCTAGGCAGGTTGTGGAATCTCTATCAGTGGAACTGTTTAAGAGAAGATTATTCAAACACCTGCCAGGGACAGTTTAAAAGGGTACTTGGTCCTTTCATGGGTGCAGGGTATTGATCTTGTTGACCTTTCATGGTCCTTTCCAGTTTCTATGATTCTATGATTACTCTTAGTCTTTTCTAAAAAAAGAACTCTTTCACTCTGTTTCCAGTAAATACTAGCAATGTTTTTAAATGTTTCAGTATAACTGCTTTAAGCTTCTATTCTCCCTGCCACTGACATACACAACCACGAATTAACCTTAAATGCAAATTTTATGTCAAATACTAAGGACACAGCATAAAAATCTGTAGTTTGTGCAATTGTTCTCAACAAACTTTGCCCACTCTGTTAAGGGAAACCTGTTCTGAAAAAGCTACATTACTTACAGACAAATGAAAAACAAAGCTATAAAAGAATTATGCAATATTTTCAGGTCAAGATTTTAAGAGAGGGAGGACAGTGAAAGACAGGTGAAAATGATGTGCAGAACTAAGGATGAAAAATACAGGCTGAGGCTGTATCATGAGCCTCTGTAGATAATCCATTCAAAGGAAACCTTTAGTGAGTCAAACAAATACATATTGGAGTGGGAAATGTCTGGAAAGGACTTTATTGCATACTAATTGAAATTAGAGGAAAGAACATTCCTTGACTCCATATGTATATTGCTTTGAAAGGGTACTTTAGCCTGATCTGAATTCAGGCTTCAATGGCATTTATTCCAAGTTCTGGGCTTTCAGTGGAGTTATTCTGTCCTATTAAAATAATTTGGAGTATTCATGAAAAACAAGACATGGAGCTACAGACAATGTCTCCTCCCTCCTCATATCAGCACTAAATGTGAAAAATCACTTTGTTAAATAACATTGGTATATTTATGTCAGTGATTAATAGTACTGAAACCAACTGCGGATGTGAGAAAATGAGAATATTGCTGCTTTTATCATAGCTTGTCCTATGCTGATCCACTGTTAAACAAAACTAACCTTAATTCCAGCATCTGGCGTTACATACTAACCAAACAATACTAAAAATGGTAAAATTCAGTGGACTAATAAAATACAGAAAGAACAATTATCTTTAATCCTAGTTTCATGGAACAAAGTACTTTGCACATAACACTGCATTAGACTCATGCCAAAAGCCTCCCCACTGATATTTAACCAAGTTCTAAGTAGGAGGTAACATAACAAGTATAACTAGACATAACTAGAGACATAACTAGTATGACTAGTATGTGTGTGCATTCACACACATATCAGTATATTATAGTCTATAAAGTGTGTGTGTATATAGCATGGTGTGTTTAGCATATATATAGCATGGTACTAGTGTGTATTAGTAGTAATTAATATAGTATAATGGTTACAATAAGTATAACTAGATATAACTAGTGTCCAACTTCTATGCTGGGTACATTGAATACATTGAGGTCTATTTATAATGTGGAATAGTCACAAAGAAATATAGGCAGCAAAGAAGACTGCAGATGTCTATGTTATATACCAAGTATAGAAAGTGTAAGTCATCAGTGGGACACACCTGAGCTACCTGTAATGGTGGGTTACCAATACAACCGTCCTTCTTTGAGATGGGCTGCTCACATACATTCAGTTACAGGTGCCTACACGCCGCAGTGCATGATAATCTGGAAAAAAACCTTTTAGCCCTAGCCTGTCAGGTCAGGGTCAGTGGCCAATACTCCCGCCACACTGCAACTGCGGTTATAAGGTTTTCCGGAGTACCGTGCACTGCAGCATGTAGACACCTGTAACTGAATGATGTGAGCAGCACTTGAAGAAGAACTACAGATCCTCCTATCTATAAACAACCAAGTCTTCACAAGATGCAGAAAATAGAGCATTGTCAGTACTAGGACTCCAGCTATTGAAGAGATTAGAGTGAGACTACTAGTGAGTGTTCAGATATAACTGAAGACCATCTTCTTTAATAAGTCTGTTCCCCAGGAATGAACACATTGGTGAATCAGTCAATGTTTAAAAAAAAAACAAAAAACAAAAAAAAAACCCAATAAGCCATACATAAATTTGTTTTAATTTGTCAGAGAGGAAGTATGGCCCAGATCCATCATATTTAACAAATCAAGGATTTAGTACAGTAAAAATATACATATGAATAACCTTCTCATGAATAGTCCCATGGTCACTGTGTGGCAACTCACATAAGTGCACAAGGTGAGATATAATGGAAGACTGTGTAAAATGAAAAAAGTTTTGTTAAAGGCCAAAAGCCTCAACATTCATTTGACATCTATGCTTTGCAGTTCTGCAAGTACATTCTTTCGAAAAACCTGAAAATGGGACACGCTGTTATTTAACAGATCATTAAACCAAGAATTACTGCAGCCCATGGCAGCTCTAAGAATCCCATAGTCCCTAACCAGTCAGGAAAATAATGTGCCAGACTAAGAATTGCTTCTAAAAACAAGGGAGAACCTGGATGTCCTAAAGGCAATACTATTGAAAACTAGAGCCCCAGTGTCTAGTAATGTTATCATGGAACACTGGAAGTAGCAGGGACTTCAACAGTCAATAAGCCTTAGGGGGAATAAAAATTCTTGTTAACCAAGAGAAATGAACTGAATGAGCAGGGAATAGGGGCATGTTTGGAACATGCTAGAAATACAGATAGTAGCAGATCAGTAGGATTTCTAGAGAATATCCACAAGCAACATTAACTAAAAAGTGTCAAACAGCAAGCCAAGGAAAGAACTCCAAAACACTTAGAAATTACCAAGAATTTAAATCACCCATGGGACTGCTTAGATGAAGAATCAGAAGAGTACCACAAAGAAGCTATTCACAAGCAGAAAATATCTAATGAATGACTCAGTGGGATAGTGATCAGCAGGCATGGTAGTGGGACCCAGAGGAAAGAATTCCATGGCAAGTGAGAAGAAATTAGCTTTCAAAATAAGCAGAGCGTTAAGGAAAAATATATCTTTGAGCAGGAGACCAAACTTAAATTAGTATCTTCTCTTGAATAGAAAAATGACAATAGAACTAGGTAAAGAATCTAACTGATGATGATGTTGGCAAAGCTGTTCAAAAATAGGATTTTTTTGTCCTGGAAAAGACCAGTATTTCAAGTAGTTCTGACTTATGCAGTTTTCTCTCATTTCTTAATATTCCTTTCTTTTTATTCTTAGGAAATGCTGCATAGGACTAAGGATTTAGGAAACAACATAGGCTTAATCCAGCTGTAATATTTCACCCAATATCTAGGCAGAAAGGAGTAAACTCTTTAGCGTGGCTGAATCTTTCTTGTAAACCTCAATCCATCAGGGAACCATGATGACCTGTGTGTAATAAAGACTGTGGAGATAGATATAGTTGCAATATCTGTGGCAACTAATAAGTCTTTGAGACAGGTCCTTGGTTAATAATTGACCCTCCATGATGATGGCCTGTGAGAGTTCTCTATTCCTTGCCAGAAGATGTTCAATCAAGGCTGCAAAGATGTAATCAATGAAATCATATTTGGTCACAATCACCTGATAATTTGTGATCTGAAATTGAAGTATCATACGATTAAGTCTTTTGTTCCTTATGATGAGGATTACACCTTGAATAATATTGTTTTCCTCTCTCATTTGCAACATCCACTAAAGTATGAGTTGGGGCAGGGGGTTGAAAAAAAGCATTTTGCATCTCTGGGAGCTTCATAATATTTCTGATCCTCCCATTTGCAAGTTGGCAGGATGGTGGCAGGACTTTGCCACAAGGTCCTTTATGAATCTGGGAACACTTCATTAATGGCAGTGCAGTCGGGGTGGGTGCCCTCTTTGCAATGTCCAGCAACTTATGTTTTGAGTCTTTAACCTTCTCAAGAGGGATCTGAAGGGCATCAGGCACCTTCTTCAAAAGATCTGGAATGCATGAAAATCACAAGCCATTAACATTCTCCTTCAGACAACAGGATGAAATAGGAATTTGAGGTATGGCTTCCTTATGCAACTTAGTCTCCTGTTCTTCACAGAGTTATTCCAGTGTTTGCCAGATGGTTTTGGTCATGGCATATAGTGTCTTTATGAGGGGTAATGCCATTCTGAAGGGGCCCTCAGGTGCCAGAACATTAACCATAGGGTCCAGCTCCTCATGGACATCTTCTATTTGAAGGACTAGATGCTGAGCCACCCTCCACAGCAGCTCCTGCTGGGCTCTGTTGACTACTGGCAAGGGGGCTGCTGAAGTGCCTGCCAGTGTCTCATCCAGAGAAGACAAAGATGAGGCTAATGGCCCTGAGTCTGTTTCCTTGACTTCCACAGCTTCTGATGCCTCTTGGCCTGGGGATTTCCCTCTATTCCCAGGGGTCACTGCAGCCATAGACATTTCTCTGGACCACACCAATTATTTGCCAGGAAGTTGTGACTCTTGGACTGCTTGGTGTTCTGACTCCCTGGCTGCCTCTCTGAGTCACTGTCCTGGGTGCCGGCTGCTCTCTGAGGCCAGAGAGTATGGGCCGTAGGCTATTATGCCTGGCACTGATGATATGCCCAAGGGGTTCAACATGACCATTGCTATGGTGTTTGTCACTGTGGGGCCCAATGCTGAGTTGAAGCAGCTTGGTGAGCACTTTGGGACTTCTCTGATTCTTCTCCTTTTCAGAGTCTGATGATCTGAACACTGACCTCAGGGACCACAGCGGTGCCATTGCCAATGACTTAGGTGGTGATCGATGCTGAGGAGGACACCAGGACTGAGTGGTGCCAGGAGTATGATCTGTACCTGGATTGTGACCTTGAACACTGTCTGGATGGTGATCAGTACCCAGATGGTCACCACTACTGGGATCTCAGCCAACACCTCGGGGTCAGGTGCCCTGAGCATGATCTTGACTGGCACCTGGATAATGAGTGGTACCAGGAGATGCACTGGTGCCTCAAGCATGATTGGTGCCTTGATGCTGACTGTTGCCGAGATAGGCAACGGCGACTGGAAATGGATCAGCACCTGGATCTAGACCAGCGCTATGGCAGGGAGTGGTGCTGAGTTGGAGACAGTGTGACACCAACCTCGGTCTTCTGAGAGGGCAGTTGGCCCATGATGGTGCTGCCTTCTTTGGTGCTGGGGGGGGGGCAACTCTTTGGTCCCTGAGATAAGGGACAACTGTGTCCTTATGGCAATCAGGTCTTGTACCATCTCAAAGGGATCGGGGTGGAAAGGAGATCCAGCCCTTCTGCCTTGCTGTCCCTTGCCAGTGAGTCAGCTCTTGCACAGCTCCTATAACCTCCTTGCTGTGTTGACGTGGCTAGGCCCAGCAAATCCTGCTGGTTCTCTATACCAGTCTCTTTGGTTGTGAGGAGGAGGTGGCACATAGCCTGTGTCTTGCCCTTCTCCACTCTGAGCTTCTTTCATTGAGAGTGGAAGCCTTGAGACTCTAAAGGGAATTGAGGATTACAGGAAACTCTCAACTATTATTTACTCTAACTACTCTTAACTATGTACTAATGTCTAACTATTTACAACAAAACAGTAGAGGTTGGGGAAACACTCGACAAAGCAAGCCATACAGCTCCTACGATGGTCACAGGCAGTAAGAAGGAACTGAGGGGCAGGCAGGTTTGCAGGACAACATATATGGTGCTATGGTGAAACCACTGCAGGGGGCACCTAACTGACCCAGAGAGTACTCTAGGAAAAAAAAAACTTCCAATGATCATACATGTGGCACACATACACCTGAATGGAACTGACATGAATGTTCAAAGAAGAATAAATGCTACTCATTAGAAGTCTTAATTTGGGTTCCTGATCCTTCCATGCTCTAGATTTGAGAGATGAGCAAAAGTTACATTTTGGGAGATGCAAGACTCTTTCAAACTGTGGATGTGCAGACTAGGTGTCATTGACCTGTATGGCTTCAGGACAGGAAAGGCAGCATCTGAAATCTGATGAGCCATGAAAGTCTAGCCAGGCCAAATAACCTCACTGCAAAAAAAGACTGGGGAGGAAAAATGAATAAATAAATAAATAAATAAATAAATAAATAAAATATGGAGAGGAAAAGAATAAAATTTCTTACTACTATGTCTATACTAGCAAAACAAGAACAAGAAATACTAAACAAAAACAACAACAAGAACAACAACAAAAAGCCCTCTAGAATACATTAAGTCAGACATAAGGTGGACATACTAGAGTTCTGTCTCAGGCAGAGAAGACAGACAAGGAACTATGCATGGTTCACCCATGCATATGCTCCATATACAACTTTGTGCCACACAGTGAGGGTCTAGAGTGTATGAGCACACCAATGGATACTGCTAATAGACAATCTCCAATCAAAGGCTTGAGAGTCTCATGTACATCTCAAGTGAAGTACCCTCAGGGACACTACTTGAAGAATAGCATATAATTATGGTGCATATCTGTGTTTGCTTACAAACAAACTCAGAATCAAAAAGTGTTTATCTTAGGGTGAGAGATGCTGATAGTTTCTTTTCCTTAATATGCTAATAAAAACAAAAATTCATTGTTGTAAATAGAATTGGAATAGTTAACAAAACGCTTATGATGCTGAAAATGTATATACATAGTGTTCACTTTCCAGCTTAGCACAGCTGAGATATTCAGAAAAGAAGGGAGGGAGGGAAGTTTTATTATGTTCCTTTATTCTTTCACAGTTGGGGGTCTCTTTGACTTACATTGTCAGAAAATTGATTTTGCAGAAACACAAGAAAGAATGCATTGTGATAATATAACAGTACAAGCAGCACATCAGGTTGCATTTTATGTGTACTATAATTAATCAGAATTATGTATGCAAAACTCTTAGGAGATTCTAACACCCACAGTCATGTGTGTCAAGAAAAATAAAACAAACGAAAAACCATATTAACTAGGTAATAATACCAAGAACAAAGGTAGAGAAAATAATTTTTCTCTTCATGCATCTTAAGGGTCCTGAATAATGATCAAATATTATGGTGAACCTTGCAAAATCAGCTCTCATATGATTTAAACTGCAGTAGTTGATTTTACAGAACATAGTGGGATATTTATCAACATTTTGGAGGTTGGGACTGAGACCTACAATTCAGAGGGGCCAATGTCTTAGGTCTTAGTAATTCATGTTTTTCTTGAACACTTAATATTTATTCTTAGCTTTTGGAAATTAGGAATCAGAACATTCATAATGTACTTTGCAGCAAAGATACCTTAAGCCCATGTTCCCAGAATCTGCATGTTTGGGCACAATCAGACAGCTAAAAGGCATACCTTTTCTGGATCGGTTGTTGTGATAACCCACACACAGTGTGCATTGTCTTCATACTGAACTGGATAATTAGGTGATGTAATAATTCCACTTGGTCCACGCAGATTAGAACCACATGTTCTAGCTAGAATAATAAGCACAAAGAGAAAAAAAAGGAATTAGTTATTGCAATGCAAAGTAATTTGGGGAAACTATTTACAAAAGCTATTTTATCATTAACAGTCTATTGTACAATAATGACTATGTTAATTTTCTGTAGAATAACTTTGCTGATGAAATTACAAAGGATTTGCAAAATCCTTGAAAAAGACTTAAGGAAGAAACACAGGAGCTCTTTTCAATTCATAAAGAAAAAATGTTTATACTACCTTATCTTTATTCTTATTTAGATTAATTAGTTGACCTGAATTATTGCCTGGAGATCCTTGTTCAAAGCAGGCCTCACCTATGAAGTTCTTTGCTTTTCCACAAGGCAACACGAAGTTCCACATCACTGGTATCATTGCCTATTGGTAGGCATGAATATCTTTTCAAGGTTGTAGAAGGATGCATTTCCTGCACTGCAGTTGGCCAGTTCTGATAAAATGCATGGAAGAAAGGGTGGGGTCAAGTTCCACCTCTTCCTTGATCCTTTATTTAGGGCTTGTGTATTAGAACAAGCAAACTAATACTATATTACTGTAGCTATTCATTCTCTTTATCCTGCCAAGAAGTATAGATCATCTGCAGCAGCACTTTCATCCTGGCACCATAACCCTCATCCAAGCACAATAGGCTCACAGTCCATCCTCATCCTTCCATTTCCCAAGCCCTTGTCTCTATAACAGCCTGGAATTAGGATTCCAGTGCAGAAGCAGTGTTGATGTGGATGGTTGAAAGGGTGCCCCATGTTCACCTATTGCCTCCCCTTTATCTCTGCCATTGCCCCAAGAACTTAAGGGAAGCGTGCCTACAGGATGAAAAAGATACCTTTTTGCATCCTCTGGCTCCTTTTACTCTGTGAACCTACAGACAAATATCATATGAACCTGACTGTTAGTCCTAAAGTTTAGAGCATAGTCAGAATCAAGGGCAGGTCTATACTAAATGTGGTAGCGGTGCTACTGTGCAACCATAGCACTTCAGTGAAGATTCTACCTACAGTGACAGGAGGGCTTCTCCCATTTGTAGTACTCCACCTCCATGAGAGATGGCAGCAATGTTGATGGTAGAAGCCCTCCTATTGGCTTAGTGATGCTTACATAGCAGGTTAAGTGCATAAAACTAAGTTGCTCAGAGGTATGGAATTTTTTACACCACAGCGTGGCCTAATTATACAGATGTAAGTTTGTAGTGTAGATCTGACCTGCATAGACTCTCACTGCAATATGATTTCCAAAGTGTTGTGTACTGTTTTAGTCATGCAAATCACCATAATCTCTAATTCTGGAAATATCTCTAATCCTTCCTTTAGAACTAAATAAACCTTTTTTTCTTTTAATATAAAGTAAAGTGGAGGATTCATTTAAAATATTTTTCTGTGATCTGGGGGAGGGAGTAAAAGACACCCTCAGCAAATTTACAGATCATACTAAATTGGAAGGGCTAGCAGACATCAGCAAAAGTAGTAAAATACTACAAAAAGACAAAGTTAGATTTAAAAAAATGAAAGATAATGTTAAAGTCAAAAGTACAGAAAAATAATCTGAAACATATATGTGCAATGGGATAAGGAAGTGTGGGAAGCACTAGGTAAAAAAAAAACAGGTTTCATAGGGAAATAGAAAATTGGATCTGGATTTGAAATAGAACATGACTGAATGATTTTTGGACATGAGATAGAAATCACAGTTCTGAATGATAATAGCCCTTCTCAGCAGAGCACTGGTTTGGCTATTCATAGTATACTACATTCATTTCTGAGTATTTCAGTGCCTGAAAGATACTAGACAACTGAGGTAAATTCAGAAAAGAGCAACAAGAATGACTAAGAGATAGTGGGAACATGTTACATCTGAAGGGTTTTAACACCAAGAAGGGAGAGAAATTACTTAGATTTTGATTTAGTCACAGTGCCAAATAACAATTAGTGTGCAAGCTGCACCACCCCAGTAGTAGTCCAGGGCAGAGTTATGATTGAAAAAGCAACCTTGAGTCAAAATTTCTTGGCTGCACGCTTCTAGAAGAGGTTAGAAATTGGCTTCAGTACAATATCACCAGAAAATTAATTACATCATCCACAGCTGTGCTATTCAATCCTCTTAGTTTACTCTCTACCTATCTACTGAATGGAGGGGATATGCATACATACATCACTCAATTATTTCTGGATCCAAGGCCTTGCACTCACAAAAGGTTGGTAGTGGGGACTTATTCTTCCTATGGATGGATGTGGTGCAGAGGTCAAGACATAATCTAATGCTTTCTTTAATGCAGACAGAGAGGTATAACTAGTCGAAATAGAGTGAAATTAACAAAGTGAAAATTTAGGCTAAGGAAAATTCTTTTTACAAGTAGGATCTATTAGGTTACAGAATAATTTACCCAACACAGTGGTTAAAGTGCCACTTCTTAGAATTTTTCATATTAGAGTAAAAGAAAAGATTTTGATGGACACATTGCAGTATTTCCAAAGGGATCTATTAGATGGTCAGAACGGCTTTTCCCATTTCAAATGACCCCAAAACATTTTAAAATGTACTAACATGATATATGCCTTCAATATTCCACCATTATTTTTTTAGTTGAGAGTTTGTATGCCAAACTATTGCAACTAATAGGTCTACTGGCGTATTTGAGAATGGAGCGTAATTTAGCTTCCTTAGTACAAATTGCAGTTATGTCCATATTCCATTCCAACACACTGATGAGATGTGATCTCCCCAACACTGGAACTGTGAGTTAAAATGATGGTTTACTACATAGTAGGAGATCTCATTAATGCAAACAAAAATTAAATTGAATGTTCTAACTTATTCATGTTAAATGACTGATTTCCTATTGTCCATATAAGATACAGCTGCAAGGTTTTACATCATATAACAATTTATTCTATGAAGAACCTTAATTAGATATTTTCATAACCCATGATGAAGTAAACACAGTGTGAAAGAACATCACTTGTGTAATTAAACCAGGTCAAGACAATCAGTCAAGCAATGGTGCTGGTGGGGGAGTTGGGTTTGGGAGTTTTGCTCCAGTACTCAGAAGTACTTAGAGTAAATGTAAGTATGGGCCAACTTTGCTAGAACTGACATATGAAAATATAGGAATCTAGAGCAGAACCACAGTGAAGAATCCTCATTTTCCTCTTCACCATTTATAACACATTAAATAAATAAATTTAAATGAACTGAAAGTGTTTTAATTATTTATGAGTTAGATACCCTCCAATGAAAATCAAAGTTACATATGCATATTCATTCCTAATTGAGCAGCATGAAAATTCATCAAAATTTAACCAGCAAAAACAATCAGCCTGGATTCATCTTTAGTTTTAGTATATTGTAGGGCTTCTAAGCTTCTCCAGCAAACCTATTTTATTCTATATGTTCCTCTGAAGTCTTAGGTTTATCTCTGGTACTATTTAAGTGACAATACTACTTGTAAAGTTCTATACACACTTATGGTGATATATAAACATTTATTATTTAGGAAGTGTCCAAACTCCATCAGCACCTTCCTGACATTTCCCCACCCCATGCCACCCCAAAAAAAGACACTGTACACCTCCAGAGGTATAGATTATAGGTGGAATTTCACTTTTTTTGCAGAGGTATAGCACAATGCCTCTGTTCCTCTCAAACTCCCCCAAAAGGTTTTTATTGGGACTTAAGGACTGCACCTTTATTTGCTGGCCTTCCATCCTAAATGAACTCATAACATAACAGACAAAGACAAGAAAGAAGGGAGAGAGTAGGAAAACTTGTTTACAGCATTACGTATACAAGATTATCAGATTACGTGAATGTATGGCATGTCTTGAAAAAGTAATGTTTTTGAGGCGTTAACGGATGCACAGTAGTCTTGTGAAAAGAAATACAACAGAGATGATTGATTGGGACAGAAAGTGGAGAAAGAGGAAAGTGAATGAACAAATGGTATAAATAATAGGGAAAATAAGAAAGAAAAAACAAAGGGATGAGGAGGGTATGGATAATAGAATACAGGATTAAAATGGCAGAAGGAGATCAGAGCAAACAATCAGTTGGCACAGTGGAATACCAGTGATGACATCACTTGGAAAAAGATCTGTATAAATCATAAATAATCATTAAACAATGATTAGGCATTTCAGTTATTGACGCTTCTTTCTAATTTTTCAGTTTCTTTTAGAGTTTAGTTAAATTACTGAAAATATGTTGCTCAGTCAGTAATTCAATCTAGTTTTTATATTCTATGAAACATAGATGATATAAGCTGGTTTCTAGAAACAAGTTTTGTATTAAATTGTTGAATTTTCCATTTTTTAAATTTCTTTTCCCAAAATTGTTCATTGGCCCACACTATAATGTTCATAAAACTACAAGGAAAAAAAGTCTTTCAGTTTACCAATATTGAATTTTAAATATCTTTCTCCAAATACTCCATAGTGGGTTATTTCAGTGAATTCCTATGTCATCCAATTTTTTAAATAATTATATGATCAGAATTTTAAGCAACTTTGGTGCTAATGAAATATATCAGACTGGTAGGTTTAAGAATGAAACCTATTTATTCAAAATTCAGTGGCAGTACAAGCTTCAGCAAATTGCTACCACCTCTCAGGGTCAGACGTTTCATGTTATTGCCCTTTGGATTCTTGGCCTATATGCAGCATTTAGCAAAATACTAAACCAGAGGGAGGCAACCTTGTGGATCCACACCAGCTGCATCCATTGCACCTTCAGCAGCTGTTGGGGGCAAGGACAAAAGTGGGCAGTGCCAGGCCTCTGATTCCTGGCCAGGGCCGGCTCCCACCCCCACCAGCATGTGGCCTCCAGTTCCCAGGATTGGGGCTGGCTTTGGCTCCCACTGGCAGTGGCGGTTCTGGGTGGGTTGACCTGCTCTACTCCCCATCAGCAGCCCTGCCCAGCAGGAGGCAGGGCCAGCAAGGACCAGGAGCCCTGTGCGCCACAGCTCCTTTGTCCCTGCTGGCCACAGTCTCCAGCAGGGAAGCGTACCCATTGGGGGCCTAGAGCCATGGCACATGGCTCTTGTGGCCCCAAGCCATGCAGCGCTGGGGAGGCGGGGTCAGCGGGGGAGCCTGAGCTGTGCCGTGTGCCACTCAGGCTCAGCCCATGTACCATTTTTGGCATGCATGCTGGGGGTTGCTGAACCCTGTAAGAAACAATTTGAAAGTTTTGGTTGAAGTGACTTAACTGGGTTGCCTTAGATCACATACAAATCTAGTAAGTTTCTGGGAACAAACTGTAGTGAAAACAATTCTTACCATAAAATTCTGTCAATAATTTTCCTCCAGTGCAATTTTATGAATACTGAAGAAAATACCACCTTGTGCCTGCAAATACTGTACTTTCAGAGTAAATAATAGTATTTTGTCCAAAAATTACACTCAGGTAAATGAGGCTAGAAGGCAGAAGTGAATCCCCCGACTAAAGTTGTTTTTTTTTTCTTTTTTTTCTGTAAGAGCTCTTACTGTATGTAAGGAAGTAGTGGTATAGACCTCAGAAATAGCATGAACATTGGAGAAAGGTGGTGACTTACTTTTAAGTAAGTTGTATTTTAAACTTCTAATAAATGTCCTTATCATTTTCTGTTGTCTCCCTACCAAACAGTAATCTTTAATCTACTAGCAACAATGCTATCAACCTATGTGTTTATGTGTTACTTTTATTTCTATATTGTGTGCATTTGTAGGAAAAATGAGTGATAGTGACCAATGACAAATACACAAGAAAAATTAAATTGCTAGCAATTTAAGAGCCCAAAGGAACTGTGACTCCACAATTTCCATTACAGAATTTGATATCTGAAATCAGTGACAGCTACTCTTTGGAACAAGCCTACCAGAACCAAGACAAAAGAACCAGAAACAATCTGGTTTGTGGTCCAGAAATCTAGGGAAACGTTCACTGCATTTTTCCTGTAACAACAACGGATATCTTGTTTTCAAGTATAATTTTTGTCCCTTATTTCTGCACTCAGCACACTCCAAAACAAAACAATTCAAAATGCACAGGTTACAGAGGACATACTTTTGTTATTTTTAAGATCTCCACATACTTTTGAACTGAAGAGACAGGTGATAAAAACAGAATACTAAAAAAGTTAAAATTAATGTAAAGTAGCATACTGTTTAGAGTTAGAATGTAATAGACATAGAATCATAGAATCATAGGGTTGGAAGGGACCCCACGAGGTCATCTAGTCCAACCCCCTGCCAAAAAAAGCAGGACCACTCCCATTAGATCATCCCAGTCAGTGTTTTGTCCAGCTGGGACTTGAACACCTCCAGAGATGGAGATTCCACCACCTCCCTAGGCAACTTATTCCAATGCTTCACCACTCGCCTAGTAAGGAAGTTTTTCCTAATATCCAGCCTGGACCGCCCCAGCTGTAACTTGACATGAGAACTCCAATAATCTAACTAATAACGTAAAAGGAAAAGACACTGGCAGAAAACAAATCTATTCTGACACGAGAGATTATGGCAACCATAAGAAATGGTTAGTTTAATACCCTCATAAGCAACCGCAGACATAGTAATTTGTGAAAGTTTTCTAGATCTCTATTTCCATAGAATTTCATATCTTTTATTTAAATCAAAGCTAACATTTCTGTTCTCCATTGTTAGCATATCTATGTAAGTTTTGGGGCATGCAAGGTTTTTTTGTTTTGTTTTGTTTTTGTTTTTGTTTTTGTTTTGTAGCAGTACAAAACAGCCAAACTGATACTTCTCAATTACATACATTTCTTATCACTTTGTATTTTTAAAGTCAAAATTAAATTCAAGCAAACAAGCAAGGAAACCATTTGAACTTCTATTGCAAGTTTTAACATATGCAATCTTCAGAACCTCATAAATACACAAATATCTTCATATTTGCATACTTTACAGGCACATGCAATTATTGGGCTAACAGCTGCACTACCTGCAAGAAGAAAGATCACCCAGTGATTAGGGCACTCACTGCCTGTATGACCTTGGGCAAGTTATAGGGGAACTGACAGAGACTTTCAGTCACAAAAATATAGTGCATAATTTCCCAGGAGACTGGATGGGGGCTTGAGCTGGCGGTGTTGTAACACTGTTAGGAAACCCCTAGATATAGAACCCATCCCTTGCTGCTGCCATCTCAGTCTGGCAGAAGGGTTGCACCTGTCTGTAAAACCCTATGATCTTATGATTTTAAGTATGTTCTTACTATTTAGCTAGTTACAGGACTATCAGAATAAAGAATCACAGCCACAGGACTTCTTTTTCCATGACAGTCTGAGGCCTTGTATTTTGGTTTCCAGGCAGGACTAGCAGCCATAAACTGGGAAGTATGCAGTACATATGCATATTCCAATACACCATCTACCCCAGGCTATTAAAAAGGTAATCCAGCCTAACATCTCCCAATAAAAGAAAGGTTTTATGGATTAAGCGTCTGGTCTGGCAAAGAATTAGACATCAACAGCTGTGGTTGTAAAATCTACACTCCTTATTGTTTTGTCTTTATGGTACCCAATTCTCTACTATTTATTTGAATTACTTCTGTATGGTTCTTTGATTGTTTCTGTGTGTCTCATAATTGTAATAAGTTAAGGAGGTGCGGTATGACTCGTTAAAGAAGTAGGTTATGATATGTTAGGATTGATTAAAGAATCATCTTATAACATTATTAAAGAAATGACTGCTTGAAATGCGTTATAAAACCAGAGGTAAACCATGAAAGGTGGTGGTGGGGGGGGGGGATTTATTGGCATAAAGGACTAGGGGTTCCTAATAGATAGAGCCCTGCATGGATACAAATACATGGATCCATATGTGTTCCACATCCATAAGAAACTGTCCACGGATATCCGTGTTGTATCCAAGGATGTGGATATAATGTGGATATCCGCAGATTTGCAGGGCTCTGCTAATAGATGCTTGTGTGAAAAAGATTGCAAGAAACCCATCATATTGCCTGCTTCTGGAGTATGGTCTTCTACTTCTATCAATGAAGCAAGAACTAAAATGACTTGAGAAGGTCTTAACAGGGATCACTACCAATACTGCAACATTGATTATCACACTTGTTGCTAACAACAATCAAAATCAGCAGCCTTTTTGCAGACCTATGGAGCTGTAGAATAATTAAAGCAGAAGGGCAGAGGACTTTTTGCTTAATATTTATCTGATTCTGTGCCCCCAGCCCTTCTGATCTGATAAACTATATATGAGGCTGGGTCAAGGGGCCGTGGTGCCTCAAGCCAGCTTTCAATTTTGCATGCTCTCCCACATGCAGCAGTGGCAGGGGGCAGAACCCAAACTCCACTCCAGGCTGGCTCACCCCACCCTAAGGGCAGGGATCAGCCGGCCCAGGAGCAGAGCGGGCCAACCCAGAGGCCAGGGTCTGCTCTCCCGCCCTGCCTCTCTCCTTGGCCAGCTGTTCTGCCCTAGGGGAGGGGCGGTCCAGGCCAGAAACGGGGTGAAAGAGCAGAGTCCACCCCTTAAGCAGGCTCACTTGGTCTCCGGGGGCAGAGTGACTGGCTCAGGGAGGAGCAGGAGCGCGGGGTCCAGCTTTTGGGTCAGCCCGCCCCTCCCCTGGCTTGGTGCTGTGACCACCCATGAGCAAATGGCACCCTGAACCAGGGCCTCATTTGCTTATGGGTCAAGTCGGCCCTGGCTCTATATGCTGAACAAGTTCGGTCTGTGTTATCTATATTTACCCTCAAAGAGGTGTTTGTTAGGGCCTCAAGTTATGCAGACTCTGCAGGAACACATCTGGCAAATTAGTAATCTAAAGAAACGTCTTGATCAACTTTTGAAACTACTTGCCCAACAAGTGTTTTAGGACTGATGTATCAATGTCTACTAACAAGGATCAATAAGAAGGGAGAAGTTTGGACTCTTAGGGGTTGTTTTAGACACAGTTCAGGATCCTGGCTGGCAGCTGAAAAACAGACTAATTGGAAGGCTGTCTCTGTACCTCTCAAAAGCCACATCAAACTTCAATATTACTGATGGTTGGGGGTATTTTACTAACATGTTTCGGGGGTGCTTGAAACATGTAAGGTAGCCCATGACATTAAGTAAAGTATAGAACATTTTATTCTTTGTGTTATACCGTTTATGCCAGCCATCTCCTGGTTGAACAGCTGTGTCTCCAGTGATTTATTTCCTGACACCACCTCACAATTAATAAGGTTACCAAGAGCTTTGGCTTGAAAGAACACTGAATAATGCAGTCACCAGGTTATGAGATATTCTGGCGCATGCCTTTCTCAATCTCTCCTGTTGCAGTTGTTCCATTTGCTATGAAACAAAATTTAGTAGAACAGGAACTTGAACCAAGTTCTCTCACATACCAAGTGAGTACCTTAATCACTAGGCTATAGAACCAATTTCTTCACCTTTCTGCTTTTTTCATGAAAAAAAAAAGTCTCAATTTCATCCTATTGTAGGACAGAAAGATTTTCAAAACCACCAAAATATCTGTGGGATGCAAAAAGCATTTGCCACCCACATCCACATGGAAAACTTTTTCTAGACTGCAAGTCATTCAGTAAAATTTAATAAACTGTCACTGTTTTAAATTGGCTACTTTTATATTTTCTGTTGTCCACATGCTTAATAATATATTACTGTGTCATTTTAGCATATGTAGAATACAATCTTAAATATATATCTTAAACACTGCCAAATGAAAGAAAGAAGCTTTCTAATTCTCAGTATTGCTGTAGAAAGAAAGACTTCATCTGGTGGTCAGCATTTTCAAGAACAAATTGAGCCTTGCATATATAGTTTGATGCTTTTGCTATTATTTCTATCTACTTTCAAAAAACATTGAATTGCATTTCCAGTTAGGATTATACTATGACCTCATAAGTCTTAGGGTGTCTTTCAAGGAACAGCACTTACCGCGACAGATTGGCCTGTGGTCACTCCAAGCAGCTAGTGTATCTGTCACTCTCTGGCAAGTGATGCTCTTAGAACCCTGGAGCACATAATTATCCTCACAGGAGAACTGTACACTTGAACCCACCCTGAGGAAAAGGAAAGAAAAGGAGAAAGACTAAGCTATTACAGAAATTATCAGGAATATTTCAGAAACTAAAACTACAACACTAAAAATGCAAGATTCAAATAAGATATTACCAAATAAATTCACTTTTCTTTCAGGTAAGAAAAAGCCTTTACCTTATATAGTAAGGACTCTGATTAAATTTGTCCTCCTTAAAAGTGATCAAAAGTAAAACCACTGTGCTAAATTAATCCTCTTCTGTAAATTACTTGGAAGAAGTGAAAAAAAGGGATAACTTTGGTCTTAATTATAAAATAATAATAATAATAATAATAATAATAATAATAATAATAATAATAATGATTGCTGCTATTATACATGGGGAAAACTTACTCTAATCTATAAACAACTTCAAAAGCCATGTATGCAGGCTAGTCAGCAGTGTAAAGAATAACTTTACAACAATAACCGTCTCAAGCAAAAATCTAAATATTTTAAATGTCTCACTAAATACTGGCACAGCATTGGAGCAATAAAGTCTTACGGCTGTATACGAGGCAGTTTAGGACATAAAACAGTGATAGCAATACAACTACCTCTTTAATGTTACATCTGGAAATGTTATTCAAGAAAGCTGAAAACATTTCTGAAAATACGTTTTCTCATCAGAACACTCAGATTCCATTATTCTGAAACATTCTGTATGGACATACAGATTTCATTGAAATTGTCAATGAAAACTTATTGAAATGATTTATTTTGAAAAGATTGAAATATTTGACTTACACATACAATCTATATTTATACAAAGAGAACAGTTGACTCAGAAGAGTTAAAACTAGATTTTTTTCAACTTCTTAAAAGAAAATGAAAGATTGAAGTGCAGTATTATTTTGATTTTCCCAGAATGATGTGTTGGAATTTTATTCTGCAGAAAAAAAAAATTATACCAGTAGTTAACATTTTGGTCCCTTTTCAGAATGGAGGGAAAATTATTTTTTAATGGAATTTTGGGTTCCCACTATCTGTGATGCAAAATATGTTGTAAATATTCTAACAGTTAGCAGTTTATTTATTCTAGCAGTTTATTTTTCTTAAACTCAGTCCCCCACGTTCACCTGACCATCTACCAATGTGATTTAAAACAAACAAGGAACCTTGTGGCACTTAAAGACTAATACATTTATTTATTGCATGAGCTTATGTGGGAGAAAATCCCACTTCATCAGATGCTTTGAAGATCATGTGCCAGAAATGCCCCACTGCTCTATATATTGGACAAACAAGACAGTCTGCACAAAAGAATAAATGGGCATAAATCTGACATCAGAAATCACAACATTCTAAAACCAGTTGGTCAGCAGGGGTTAAAATAAGGGCGAATGCACCAGAAAGCAGTTCCGGGGCCCACTACTTTTAGGGTGGCAGCATTCTGGGGCCCCTAAAATAGAGGAACACACTGGAATGCAGAGTTCTGGGGCCCTGCTAAAAATAGCACGAGCAGCCGGAACGCAGTGTTCCGGTGGCTCCACCTTAAACCCTGTTCCACTTTAAGCCCAGCCAGCAGACAGCTGCAGTAGGCCGGGAGTTTGTGAAGCTCCCCTGCAGGGTGGAGAAGCTTGTGGCTGGAAGCAGCATCCAGCCAATCAGCCAGCCTGTAAACAGCCCAGGTAAGGGCTTTGGAGGGGGAGCTGCTGCTTGTGGTTTTGTATATGTTTGTGTGTGAGTGTGTGCATGCGCCTGGGAGTGGCTGTGTGTGTCTCTCAGGCAGGGGTTAAAGTAAGGGGGAATGCCCTGGAACACCGTTCCAAGGTCCACTATTTTTAGGGGCTCAGTGTTCTGGGACCCCTAAAAATAGAACATGGAGCCAGAACGCTGCATTCTGGGGCAACATTGAAAATAGTGGGCCCCAGAACACAGTGTTCTTGGTCTACATTCTATTTTTAGGAGCCTGGATGCTAGGCCACTAAAAATACAAGGCCCCCAGAGTGGTGTTCCACTGCATTCTACTGGGCAGGGGAGGGGGGCAGGACAGGGGCATCCCTGGGCAGGACTCAAGCTCTGCCCCAAACCCCTCCACTTCCAAGCCCTTCCCCATTCTGGGACCTCCTGCTTCTAGCCTCACCATGATGCCCACATCTACTGCCCCCATCTCCCCAGCTGTGTGGCCGCTGGTGAGTGCGGGGGTGGCCAGCTCACATGGGGGGGGAACTGGAGGTAGGGAGTGGGGCACTGGCATGGGGGGGCCAGGAGCTGGGGTCTGGGGGGGCCCACCAGCACTTGAGGGGGGGCCCACTGGTGCGGTGGGCCCCCACCAGTGCAGGAGCATACCAGGGCCCCCCAGCTTATACTTTAACCCCTGCTGTAGCATGTGTGTGTGTCTGGAGGTGGCTGTGTGTGTGCGTCTGTCTGGGGGTGACTCTGTGTGTGTGTGTGTGTGCGCGCGTGCATGTGCACACGTACGCGCATGTGGGGGTACTGGGGCAAAGGGTGGGTTCCTGGGACAGGTATTTGTACTTTAACCCAGGGGATCAGCATTTCAAATCTTTCTGATCACTCCATTAACAATTGCTCAGACAGATGAATAACAGATCAAGGTTTCAAAGAGAAGCTGCTGAGATGAAATTTATTAGCAAATTTGATTGCATTGCTTCAGGACTTAATAGGGACACTGGATTTTTCTCTCATTACAATAGCTGATTTGGCTTCATCTCCCTTTGTATGCTGTTCCCCAGTGTTTGAATCTTTACAACTATTTTGATTTGCTGTTACAGTGTAACCTGTTCCCATGAGTTACTATTCCCTGTATTTACTTCCTCCCATTCTGTAAGTTCCTCCATCTTTGAAGCGTCTGATGAAGTGGGCTTTTCTCACACGAAAGCTCATGCAACATATAAATTTGTTAGTCTTTAAGTGCCACAGGACTCCTTGTTTGTTTTGCTTAACTAGACTAACACAGCTACCCCTTTAGAACTTGAATGCCTTCACTGTTGCATAGATGCGCCAACTGAGTCAAATTTATCCACCTTCTGTGCTGTCTACCTATGCAATCAATGAAATTGTTGTATTCATATTAAGCTGTAGATTAAAAGCAGTAATTGGATGAGTTATCATTACTATCACAATGATCCAGGACTGTTGCCTTACTGTATCTCTACACTGTGTAGATGTAATAAATAAAATAGCAAATTTCAAAATTATCCCCAACACACAGTTTTGCCACTAAGAACAGGAAAGAGAAAAACAGTAAATGCAAAGATTTTTTTTCCCTCAACTTTCTCTTTCTCCCATTGACATTTCAATTTGGATTTGAATTAAAAGAAAAAAATGAATTGGCATGACACACAAAAAGATTAATAAGAAAAAGAAATTCTAAAATAAGATTATCATAGAAAAAAGCTGAACACATTTTGTTCTGAAATTTCCTTCCACCAAAACAAAGAAAAATCAAAACAACATCTTTGGTTCAATATATAGGCCCCTAGACTTCCGTCATATTTTCCCCTGGTTTTGATATTTCTCTAATTAGAGTTGAATTAACACAATGCTGAGTCAATGTCAACTTTTTCGGTGGTGAGAGAGGAAAATCCCAGCTTACCTTATTAGTTTAAAATTTAGATAGATAGATAGATAGATAAACAGTATGTCCTCCTCCCTGGATTTCACCTGATCCTGTTCAAGGGATGTGGAAACTTTTTTTTTAATTAAATCAGATTTCATTTTAATTAAAAAAAAAAACTAATAAGGTAAGCTGGGATTTCCCTCTCCTACCCCCTAAAAACGTTGGCATTGCCTCAGTATTATGTTGATTCTACTCTAATGAAAGAAATATTAAAATCAGGGGAAAAAATGAAGGAATGCTATGGCTGAACATTAATTTAGATTATATTTCTCCCTCACATTGAATTACTGCACTGCCTTTGAATCCACACAGAGCCACCTTCTCACTTATTAAACTTAAGTGAAGTGTTAGGAGTGTATATGGAGGGGAGAACTAATAGGTTAAAAATCACAAAGCACACAAGAAGGTGCTGTAATATTAGAGTGCCACTATATTTAAAACTATGAAACCCTTGTCAAAGAATGTGTCGCCACTGAATCAGCAGTGTCTAGACTGACTTAAAAATGAACCCTCTCCCTTTCCATCAAGCTAAATCATTAAGTGTCTTTCTGCAGACTTGGGAAGCTGTTGAATAATGTTCCTTTTCATATGTTGCAGCTTAGCATAATATCCACAATCATTATTCTCCTGACAAGTTGTGTAGCAGCTTCTGGGTCTTCACTTGAAACTACAAAAATGTATTGCCTTTCTCTCGCTCTTCACAGAAGATTTCATTTTTTTTCTACAATCAGTGTGATGCAAAGAACAGCATTATTTTTTCTAAGAGTATGGAAAAGCTGAATGTGTTATTACACAAAGGGAAAGAGTCCCATTGAATTGTTTATTTTTGTATATTCATCAGCTCCTTTATGTAACCACTAAAAGGAAATCCTAGTATATAGAATAATAATAGTTTTGTGTTCAATTTGCAGATGAGGAGTAAACGTTAAGGAAGCAGGGATAATCTTTTTTCCCTTCTAAATCCTATTGGCTACAATTTGGGAGGCTTTAAAACATCCAGACAAAGAGAGCTGAGGCAAATGATGGTTCAATGAGCCACTGAATGCACTGAAAGAAGCAGCAGGGTTACCCCTCCACCACCACTGCAAACTCACACACAAAACTTCTTTCATAAAATTGGCTCCTTTCATGGGAGACAGCATTCACTCACAGCCAATGTGTAAAACATGTTAGATATGCTCTGGGATTTCTTGAGGTGAGGCTCAGAGGCTACCCTGGCACTAGTAGGCTTGTTAGAAATTGGCTCCTGTCTGCGTAAAGAAAAAAGCTAAATAATGTTAATTTCCTAAGGTCATTGTGGTGCTAAAAATAAACCACTCTTAAGACAAATCTTTGTAATATGATTCTCCTTCTCACTTTTCACATGCTTTGATCAGTGGTGAAGTAGTTAATAATACTGACATTTTAATTATCATGCTACTTCTGCAATCAACTATTTCTTAGAGATGTACAGGGGAATACATCCCTCATTGCCATTGTTTCACACTGTCAGCAAACTGAGAGAGAGACCAGACAGGGCTCACCTTTGAAGATTTTCTCCATGACCACAAGTATGAGAGTTTCTGAAATTGAAAGCTTATAAGTCATAATTCCTCCCTGATTCTTCAATTGATTTGAGAAGAAATAAGTCACTTTATTCCTTTTTTGTGGAGTAACTTACTTCTCCCCTATGCAGTAACTAGGGGGGAGGAGCACAAATTGCAGAAAGGAAGAGTTTAGAGAAGGCACCATGATGTCAGTGTGTGCACGTACATGGCTAGAAGGTGAGCTACTGTAGTAGCACCTCTGTAAATAGCTATTTTAATAAAGAAACCATTCAGCTTAAGTAAGTTGAAGTCCTCAGTTTAGTACCCAATATGCAGTACAACAAAACACCCTTTGTGCCAAGCCAACTACCCAAACCAGCAAGTGCATGAAGAGTAGGAGGAAGACGAGGAGAAAAATAAGCACTTCAGATCATGAGTGAGGGTGACAGAATCTGAAATTATTAGTGTTCTCTGTGATTGCTCAATTATAATTTAGGGCAGAATTTTAATCCTGAAGATGGAACCATTTATAAGTTCTCTTGAGGACTATGGAGAAAATATAATTCAGTTTATTGCCATAACTTCACATGCTTCAGTGGTCTACCTGGACTACCAGAATGAGTAACTGATTATTGTTTTAATAGGCTCATCATAAGGACATATCATTCATGGCAAAATCTTAATCCCCTTGAAGTTAGAGATAAATTTCCCCCTGACATTACTGGAATCAGGCTTTAGTCCTAAAAAAGGGTTAATTCTGAAACTTACTTAAGTAACACTTTACTGTCCATGCAATCTCCATTAAAACTTCAACAGCTGTCACAAGTAAAAGCAGAGAATCTGAACTCATTCTGGAGGAGCTGAACACGTTTTCAAGTGAAGTCTTTTGCCTTTTTTATAATCTTAAATATGAGAATGATCAAAATAAAGTCTACCAAATTTGCTTCATTTTTAAAATTTATTACATTTTAAATTAGTCCATTTTATTATAAATCTACCACCATTATGTTCAATTGACTCGTATAGTACAAGTTCTCAGAGTGGAATCCCCAAACACTCATTCTGCCATGCTGCCTGGCCTTCCCAATAGTTTCACCTTGCAAGCTTTCTCATCTATTCCCCACTATACTCATCTTTCTTTTCTTATCCTTTCCCATTTCCTGTCTTCATTCTTTGAATTAAGACCATGGTGAGAAAAGTACATCTCAGTCAAAGCTGCTTTCAAAAATGCAACAAAAATCAGTTAGTGGGATGACTGCAGACAGGAAATTGAAAAAAAATGCTGCTTCTTTCATGTTCATTTTACCAACAAACTGATTTGAGATGTGCAATATAATTTATTTTAATTTTTATTTACTGTTAGAGATTTTTTTCCACCTGTACTTATAAGTCCCAGGATGACTGTGGTCTTTCAGAGAGAGCAGGGCCAGAGCACCTGTGCCTTATTGGTACACACTGACTAACTGAAATTAAAAGATGGCAGCTGATCTCTAAGGTGCTGAAACATATTGAGGGGGGGAGACACAAGGAGCCAGGGCCTGAGTCAAACAGGAGAAGGATAGAAGGAGAGACCTGACAGACTATCTGAAATTCCAAGGGAAGACTAAAGGCAGGAGTGCAGCAAGAGGGGTTCTTCTTCAAGCGCTGCTCACGTCATTCAGTTACAGGTGTCTACGTGCCACAGTAGCTCAGAGAGTCTTTAGCCTTACCCTGTCAGGTCAAGGCACATGGTCAATGCCCCCTCTGTGCTGCGACCACAGCTATATATATGTGACTGTGACCCTGACCCTCCCAGTTCCTTTTTCCACCCTCAGCGATGGTTTTGGATTAGCCAAAACTTGCAGAAGCAAGTGCCTGTCTTTCCTTCACACAAAATTAAAATGCCTGGCTTTAAACCGTGTCCTATGTGTTCTAAAGCTTTCTCACTTGACGATCCTCACAAGAAATGCCTCGCATGCCTGGGTGAGTCTCACCTTGCGGTGAACTGCTCCATTTGCCAGTCCTTTAAAAACAGGACTTGCAGGGACAGAGAGCGGTGCTTACACACTCTTGCCGAGAACTGCGCACCCGCCTCTGATGCTGCCCAAGTCACTAGTGCTCCACCAGCACCCTGAGCAACTCCTGCACCAGAGTCTCGGCACTGACCCACAGTGCAGAGTTCAAAGCCCCGGTCAGCTTCCTCTTTGGTAGTGCCACAGCATCATTTGCCTCAGTCACCGAGTTCCCTCTGTGGTGAACCAGCATTGGGGCTGTCTTCAGTACCACTGACACCGCAAGCCCCAGCAAAGACATGGGCTCTGGTCTGGGACCCGGCTCTGGTACCAGCCAAGAAGGCCAGGTCAAAGACTGCACCTGTTCCGGTACCCAGAGAGCAGTTGATACAAGGACTGGCACCACCCTCAAGCCCGGTACTGTTGAGCCCTCCACCAGCATCGCAAAGCAGGGCTGATGACTGCTATGAGGCGATCTCCTCTTGGCACTCTCCACATGAACCCTGAGTACCGTGCTCTTAAGGCTACAGAAGACAAAGGTCCAGCTCATCCTCTTCATCATCTCCGGCCTCTGCCCATTCCTCTGATTCTCCCAAAACTGCTTTGGGAGCTGGAAAAAGGGCAGGTAAGCATCATCAGAAGCATTCCCTGACACCTGTGCCACGGAGGAAGATGACCCCACCAGCCACGGTAAGGGCCCCATGGCCCAGTTCCTCTGGTACCACTAACACCTCAGGCAGGGGCCATTCTTCCCCATGCCATGCCATGACCAGAAATTCTTTTAACGACTGGTCTCACAAATGGCTGGACATGACAGCCGACGATGGCTCACCTTCACGACACCATTCCGCACCAGCTCCACCTCAGACTCCAGACTCCTCGGACATTTCTGATGACAAGCCTGATCCTGACTCTACTGGTGCAGTAGATCCTGGGTCCTTTCATCCTCTTCTCTGGATGAGTACACTTTCCAAAGGCCTGTTGCCTTTAAGGATGATTCCTGTGCCCAGCAGAACTTACTCTGCCACATGGCAGCGAGTCTGCATATAGAATTTGGGATGGTCCAGGAGGAAACCAACCCCCTCTTTGATGTGGGTGAAATTGTCCCGCCAGCCAAGGTATCTGTTTCTCTCCATGAAGGGTATACAGAATTGCCAGGGCATGATGGCAGACCCCATCTTTGATTCTGCCGGTGTCAAAAGCAGCGAATCACAAATATCATGTCTCTCATGACAAGTTTGTGCTCCTCTTCCAGCTCCCTATGCAGGGATCATTGGTGATCGAAGCAGTGAATCAGAAAGAGAGACAGACGAGCTCCACTCCTAAGAATAAGGAAGCTAAAAATCTTGACTTGTTAGGCAGGAAAGTTTATGCCATGGCAGCTCTATAGCTGCGTACCTCCAACCATCTGGCCCTTATGACAAGATATGCCTTCAACCTCTGGCAAGCCATGGAAGGGTTCCGCAACCTTATTCCCAAAGATCACCTCAGAGATTATGAGGCAATGATTGAAGAAGGGGCATTGGTCTCTAAAGATGCCCTCACGGCTACTTGGGATGCGCTGGACACAGCCTCGCGTGCTATAACCTCCACCATGGTGATGTGTCGCTCCGCCTGGCTTCAGGGCTCTGGCCCATCTCCGCAGATGCAGCTTATCATCCAAGACCTGCCATTTGAGGGCCCTGTTCTCTTTGCTGAGTCCACAGATGCCAAGCTACAGGGCATGAAGGACTCGAGAACTACCCTCAGATTCCTGGGAAAGTACACTCCACAATCTACCCAGCGCTCCCTTAAACTCCATCAGCTCTTGCAACAGGAGCTGCAGCAGTTAAAACAGCAAATCCAGATGCAGAGTTCTCTTCCTCGGTCCTACCAATATTCCCAACGACATCTCGGGGACTTGGATAGGGACAAGGCCCACTCGAGCAAGGATGAGAAGTCCAATGCCTCACAGTCTAGCAGGCGACTGCTCATCGGGAAGGAAGCAACGCCTTTGATGGTTAGCCCAAAGGCAGTGAACCCACAGCCTCGACCCCAACCTTCACCAACCGCCTGTACCACTTCATGCACCACTGGGCCAACATTACAACCGACCAGTGGGTCCTTGAGATGGTAGTGGAAGGGTACTGCATACAGTTTTGTTCAACTCCTTGGGTCAGAAAACCGCCCCCTTGCCCAAGCCTCAGGAACAAGGAACTAGATTGCCTGCTTGAGCTGGATATGGGCCATAGAATGGGTCCCAAAGAGGGAGTGGGGAAAAGGGTTCTATTTCAAATACTTTCTGGTCCCCAAACCCAACAGGGACCTCAGACCCATTCTAGATCTCAGGGCCTTAAACAAACACATAAGGAAAATAAAGTTCCACATTGTTTCCCTGTCACAGATCGTTCCATCTCTGTCTCCCAGGGATTGGTTCGTAGCTCTTGACCTCAAGGTCGCCTACTTTCACATAGCAATACGTCCCTACCACAGAAAGTACCTAAGGTTCACCATGGGGGGAAATCACTTCCAATTTACATCGGTCCCCATCAGGCTCTCTCTGGCCCCCAGGGTATTCACAAAGTGCACAGCACCGGTAGCGGCGTTCTTGTGCAGGCGGAGCATAAGGATTTACCACTATCTAGATGAGTGGTTAATGCACAGGGAATCAAGAGCTCAGATAAAGCTCCAGGCCAGAGCGGTAACCCAACTGTCTGGGTACCTGGGCCTCTGCATAAGACGAGAAAAATCAAAACTCTGCTGGTCCCAAAGTATAGAGTTCATAGGAGCTGTCCTAAATGCTCACAAAAGGACAGCCTCTCTGCCTCCTTCAAGATCTCAGTCCATCTGTGCCTTCATTACGGAGCTGCAGGAGCCCCAGGTGACCACAGCCCATCGCTGCCTACAGCTGCTCGGGTACATGGCAGCCGCTACCTCCGTGATTTGGATGGCAGGCCTGAGAATGAGGCTCTTCCACGTCTGGTTCCACCCACGGAGCAACTCCCTATCCAAGGTACTGTCAGTTCCCCAAGATATACTGGAGCCATTATAGATTTGGAAGGACATCCAGTTTGCCATGGGGGGAATGCCCTTTAAAACACTAATGTCCGCTGTAACACTGATAACAGATGCCTTGAACTCAGGGTGGGGGGCTTTGGTCCCACAAAGACAGCCTTCTTCACATAAATGTGAAGGAACTGCAGGCCATCAGATTGGCTTGCATGACCTTCCTGGAGAGCATACAGGGCAGGTCAGTTCAGATCTTAACGGACAACACTGCAGCCATGTTGTACACAAACTGGCAAGGAGAGATCCACTCCCCAACTCTTTGCAAGGAAGTGTGAAAACTTTGGAAGATAGCCCTGAAATACAATTTCACTCCGGTGGCTGCGCACATACCAGGAGTGGACAACAGGCTGGCGCACTCACTCACCAGAAAGCCCCTAACGAATCATGAGTGGTTGCTCCACAACACGGTGTTCGCTCACCTGGTACACAAATGGGGCACACCCCATATAGACTTGTTTGTGACACAGCAGAATCGCAAGTGTCAGCAATTTTGCTCTCTCGGGGGTCAGGAGGAGGCGTCTCTCAATGATGCCTTCCTTGTCAGGTGGTCAGGCCCTCTGATGTATGCCTTCCAATTGGTCCCATTAATACACAGAGTTCTCCTGAAGATCAAGATGGATGGAGCAAACATAATATTAATAGCTCCGGACTGGCCCAGACAACACTGGTTCTCGCTCATACAGGATCTGTCCGTGGACACCCCACTCCACCTCCTCCTTTGGGCAGACATCCTGAGACAGGACTCGGGGTGCCTGCAGCACCTGAACCCAGATTGCCTGAACTTGACAGACTGGAGACTCTTTGGCTCAATGAGCAGGAAAGGCTCTGCTCGGACAGGGTTAGGAAGGTCCTAGTCAGTAGTAGAACACCATCTACCAGGTCCACATATATAGCCAAATGGAAACGAGTTTCCATCTGCGCTCAGGGTAAAGGACTAGACCCTGCACTGGCCCCTTTACACCTAATCCTTTACTATCTGCTAGACCTTTAAAAAGAAAGGCCTCTCTCTTTCCTCGCTGAAAGTCCACCTAGCAGCAATCTCAGCCTTCCATGAAAAAGTAGATGGGATCCCTGCTTTCTCCCATCCTACTTCCACTAGGTTCCTGAAAGGATTCAAAAGACTTTCCCCACAACCCCCTGAACCCATTCCTCCTTGGGACCTTAACGTAGTGCTCTGGGTGCTAATGGAGCCCCCCATGAACCCTTAGACTCGTGCACGCTACTGGTCCCCTCTTGGAAGGTGGCTTTCTTAGTAGCAATCACCTCCGCTTGACGGGTTTCAGAGTTGAAGGCCCTCTCCTCAGAACCCCCGTATATGAGGTTCTTTCCCAACAAAGTGGTCCTGCAACACTACCCCTCCTTCCTCCCTAAGGTGGCTACTCTCTTCCACCTCAAGCAGGAGATTTGCTTGCCAGTATTCTATCCAGACTCTCACGTTATGGAGAAGCAGAGGAGGTGGCGTACCCTGTATGTGAAGAGAGAGCCCCTAACATACATCGACCACACCTGTCCGTTCCGCAAGACCTCCCAGCTCTTTGTGGTGGTCACTGAACGAAAAAGAGGTCTTCCAGTGTCCTCACAGTGCATTTCCAATTGGACAGTAAACTGTATCAAAGACTGCTATAGATGGTCGAATATGCCCCTTCTTGGGACTGTTAGAGTCCATTTCTACCAGAGCTTAAGCATCGTCAATGGCATTCCTTGCCAAGATCCCAATCCAAGAGATCTGCAAGGCAGCTACGTGGTCGTCGGGTACATACTTTCACGATGCACTATGCTATCGTACAACAGGCTAGAGAGGACGCCGTGTTGGGCAAAGCCATACTCAGCGTGGGCAAATTGTAACTGCTCCCACCATCCTTGGGTATGGTTAGCAGTCACCTGTAACTGAATGATGTGAGCAGTACTTGAAGAAGAATAGTGGGTTACTTACCAGTAACTGTCCTTCTTCAAGATGGGCTGCTCACATACATTCAGGTCCCTCCCACCATCCCTGCTAACAGAGTTGGGGAAGGTATAGGGGACTAGGAGGGTCAGGGTCACAGTCACCTATATAGCCTCGGTCGCGGCACAGAGGGAGTGTTGGCCGTGTGCCCTGACCTGACAGGCTAAGGCTAAAGACTATCTGAGCTACCATGTGCTGCGGCGTGTAGACACCTGTAACTGAATGTATGTGAGCAGCCCATCTCAAAGAAGGACAGTTACTGGCAAGTAACCCACCGTTTCTGAATGGCACACCTGAAGTGTAAAGGCCAGGAAAAACAAAGGGAGATGCCTTCTAGCTCGAAGACTGCGAGCTGGAGACAAGAGAAGGGAGCAGTGGAGGAACTTATCTACTGATGTCTCCAGGACTGGAGATCAGTACCCACAGGAACTATGACAGGTCTGGGTAGAGTGAGAATGGTCTCCTAGCAAGGACATCCCCAATCAAGCAAAAAAAGCAAGGAGTCTTGCGGCACTGGAAGACTAACAGATTTATTTTTTGCATGCGCTTTCATGGGAGAATATCCCACATCATCAGATGCTTTGAAGAGGGAGAACTTACAGAATGGGATGAAAATAAATGCAGGGGAGTATAAGACAAGGGATCAGATCATTCTGCAATAGCAAATCAGAGCATTTGTAAGGATTCAAACTCCAGGAAACAGCACATAGAGCGAGAGTGAAGTCAAATTACCTGTTACAATGTGAAAGGAATCCATAGGCATGATTCAGCCTTGCTTTCACACAATCTAATTTGCATAATAGTTCAATTTCAGCTGCTTCTCTTTGAAGTCTTGATGTCCCATTGATTTTCTTGAGGAGCATCATGAACAAATCATCACTGGAGTGATTAGGAAGATGGAAGTGCTCAGCAACTGTTTTTTCGGTGTTTTGATTTCTGATGTCAGTTTTGTGTGCATTTATTCTTCTGCATAGGAATTGTCCTGTTTGTCCAACGTATAAGGCTTGGGGGCATTTCTGGCACATGATGGCAAAAAAAAAAACAAAAACAAAAAACAAAAAAAAAACCCACAGTTGCTGAGCACTTCCATCTTCCTAAACACTCCACTGATAATTTGTTAACAACGGTTGTCAAGAAAATCAATGGGACATCAAGACGTCAAAGAGAAACAGCCGAAATTGAACTAATAGGCAAATTTGCCTGTGTGAAAGAAGGATATGAATCACGACTATGGATTCTTTTCACATTATAACAGGTAATTTGACTTCACTCTCCCTCTGTGTGCTGTTTCTTAGAGTTTGAATCTTTACAAATACTCTGATTTGCTGTTGCAGTATGACCTGATCCCATGTCTTACACTCCCCTACATTTATTTTCATCCAGTTCTGTAAATTCTCCCTCTTCAAAGCATCTGATGAACTGAGATATTTTGCTTTACTAGACTAACACGGCTGCCCCTTTGGAACATTCCCAGTAAAGAAGCTCAGGGGACTTCGTGTGGATTAGAATTAAGTTGTACTCCAACTGGGAGGATTGGAGTGGCTGTCCAAGGACAGAAAAGGACTGGCAAAGTCTTGGAATGGCTAAAGGTGCCAGAGTGTGATACATGGGATATTGTGGGACAAGATGTCAGCTGAATGTAATGATACCTGTACTTGTGGTAATGAATTGATTTTATGCTGGGGGTTTTGTATGGACAAACTGTTTTAGTAATAAGCCAGTTCCAAGAAAGAGCATTATTGAATAAGAAGAGCTGAAAACTGGATTACTAGAAGGAAGAAACTGAGGCATGACATGACGGTTTGCTACAGGTGGTGTTCCAGGTAGGGCTGCCCTATGACAATTACTTTGTCTGCTTCATCAATCTCTCCATGTCACTAATATGTTAACAGAGCTAAAAGAATAAACTTGGGGATTTGTGGGAGTTCCTGCCGCTTTTTGTGAAATAGAATTTAATATAAGACATAGATTTGGTTATGTAGACCTGCTTATTATGGTATTTCTATACAATGAACTGAAAGATTCTATGGGGACCTAAAAACACAGTTCATACTGTGCAAGAATTGGAGCCACTTCATGCAACTTTAAGAAATGGTCTTTTTGTAGCTTTTATGCAAATTGCACGCATGCAAACACACTTCCTACCTGAAGTCAGAGCCTGCCCTCTTCCCATTCTCAGGAATTCCAGGATCAGGGCACATGTCAGATGCAACTGAATCCCCACCTTGACTCACTGCAGTAGACAGAAGAAAAATAAAAAGTCAGCCATAAAATTAAGTATATAATTCTTCTCCCATCCACACTCTGAGCTCAAGAAACCTAACATTTTCTATATGCTCAGTATGTTTTTCAGGAAGATAGTATAAAGGAAGACAACAAACTGCAGCTTAATATGCATATGTTTCAGACTTTGCAAGGCCAGAAGGGACTATTCTGATCATCTAGTCCGACCTCCTGTATGAAACAGGCCACAGAATCTTCCCAAAATAATTTCTACAGTGTGTATTTTAGAAAACATCTAATCTTGATTTAGAAATTGTGATAGCGAACCTGCCTTCATAAACTTCCTTAATGATTAATTATTTGTACCATTAAAATATGCACCTTATTACCAGTTTGAATTTGTCTGGCTCCAACTTTCAGCCACTGTATTGTGTTTTACTGTGCTGGACTGAGGATAGCTTATTAAATATTTTTCCTCATGTAGGTATTTATGGTCTAATCAAAGACGTAAGGAGGTCTCTGGCACTTAAATACTAACAAATATATTTATTGCATGAGCTTTCATGGGAGAAAATCCCATTTCATCAGGTGCTTTGAAGATAAAGTGGGATTTTCTCCCATGAAAGCTCATGCAATAAATGTATTTGTTAGTCTTTTAAGTGTCACAGGATTTCTTGTTTGTTTGTTTTACTGAACTAGATTTACACAGCTGTCCCTTTGGAACATGTTCTAAACAAGTCATTCCTTAACATTTTTTGTTCGGTAACAAGTTCCAGGGAGGTAGCTGTGTTAGTCTGTATACTGAAAAACAACAAGAGTCCTGTGGCACATTAAAGATTAACAAATTTCTTTGGGCATAAGCTTTCGTGGGCTGCAACCCACTTTGTAAGATGCATGAAAGTTCACACCCAAAGGTATTAATTAATCTTTAAGGCGCCACAGGAATCTTGTTGTTTTTGTTAGGCAAACAGATTTTCCTCCGGGGGTCTATCACTGTAAAGTGTATTTTCTCATGATTTAATTGGTCTTCTGGCTTTTCTCTAAACTCTCTCCAATTTAACAAAATCCTTCAGTTCTTGTCACCAGAAATGGGCAAAATATTCCAGCAATAGTTACATTAATTCCAAATGCAGAAATAAAATAACCTTTTGAATTTTCCAAGAGATTTCCAGTTTTGGCATCCAAGGACTGCATTAACCCTTTTGGCCAGAGTGCTACCTTATTGACCGGGGGCCCTAAATATTTTTTAGAATACTTCTTCCAGGCTACAGTTCCCTATCCTTCAAGAAGGCTTACAGTCTTTCTTCTAGATGTATCCATTTAGCAATATTAAAATGCATATTATTTGCTTAAGGGCAGCTTACTACAAAATTCTGATTGGATCATTAACATTCATTTACCACCATCCTGATTGTGTGTTCAATCAATCAATCAATCCTAGGGCTGGAAGGGACCTCATGAGATCATCGAGTCCAACCCCCTGGGAATTGAACCCAGGACCTTCCGCATGTTAAGCAGAGGTGCTAGCCACTACACTATTTGTTCTTATGTACAAACTTATCAGTGATCTTAAATTTTCCATCTTGGTCACTAATAACAATTTTTAGTGGAAAAGGGCCAGGAATCAATACCTGAAAGGCCCACTAGCAACACCCGCCTTCAATGTCCATTCCCTGTTTACAGTTACATTTGGAACCTCATCAGTTAGTCATTTTTCAATTAATTAAATGTACACTATGTATATTGTTGTGGGTTTTTTAAATCACAATGTCATGCAATATAAAGTAAAATGCCTTAAAGAAACTGAAGAATATTACATCAATACTATTTTCTTTTTCAATCAAAGTTCTAATCATAAATAAAGATATCAAGTTAATCTGATGAGATCTATTTTCTATAAATCCATATTAATTGGCATTATATTATCCTTCTTTAATTTTTTATTAAACAAGTTTCATATCAGCAAATCCATTATATTGCCCAGGATTGGTGTCAGACTGATAGAAATATAATTTGCCCATATCATTCTAGTTACCCTTTTTTCTTGGTTATTAGAACATATTTTTTGTTTATATAGGTAAACAATCTCCACACCCTAAGCAATCATTTCTCCACACATAGGTTATGTCTACACTTGCAAAGTTAACTTGAAATAGTTATTTTGAATTAACTACTTCGACTTTAAATCCAAGTTATTAATTTGAATTAGAGAGTCTTCACTAGACTCCTAATTCAAATTAAAGTAGGCTTTATTAATTTGACTTAGATAGTCTACACTACGACTCTCTAATTCAAACTAGGGGGACGTAAGAAAGTCAACAGGGCAATTATATTGAATTAAGCCTACTCTCTGGCTAACACTGGCTTAATTCAAAATAATAACTTTGTAGTAACCATTACTTCAAAGTTAAAAGAGGTTTTATTATATCAAATTAGTCTTTCCTGATTTTGAGTTAAGGAAAAGCTTAATTCAATATAATAAAATGCCAGTGTGGCCGGGAGTAAGTTATTTCGAGTCAAGCCTCCTTAATTTGAAATAACTTGTAAGTGTAGACATGCCAATATATACTACTGATACACAAGGTTTATTACAGACAAAAGGAACAATTCTTTGTGGAAGCCTCTGGTTAGAATATTCATCACGTATCACTGTATAAAATATATTTTAGCAACTTAAGTGAAAACAGTTAGCAATATGAGATATTACTGAAATGCCCACTCCTCAGGAAAAGTGAGCTGCAGTTTATGAATACCTTTGTCATGACTATATTTCAAACAGCAAGGAAGCATAAAGAGTGGAATTAGTATGTTGATTTAATCCTGCACATCTCATGAATATGAGAAAGTCCTAAAGGGTATGTCTACACTGAAAAGTCTTTTTATTTTTTTCTAATAAGGCTGCTTATTTGGGGGGCGGGAGCTTTTATCTGTCCATGCAGGCATTTTGGTATTTCAAAATGAGCCCTTTGTTATTCAAAAAAAAAAAGAGCACTATTTCAAAATAACTACACCAGCTTTTATTTGAAAGAACAATTTTTTTTTGTAACAGTTATTTAAAAAAAAAAACACATTCCAACATGTGGAATTGTTTTTTGTCCCCCCACAAAATAACAGCCTTATACTTTTCTCTGCCTTCCCCTATTTTGAAAGAGAGAGTCTAGTGAAGACTCTCTATTTCAAAATAATAATTCCTACTTTATTTTGAAATAGAGAGTCTTCACTAGACTATTTTGAAATAATAAATTTGAAATAATGTTCCTTTGAAATAATTATTTCAAAATAACTATTTTGAAAAATATCTTTGGCAGTCCAGACATAGCCAAAGTGACTTGAAGTTTCCATTGCACGCTTTCTCCTAAATCAGGACTGAAGAGAGAATAAGTTCCATATTCTCCCTGCCTCATGTAGACACAAACACACTGTGAGCTGTTTAGATAAAATTGCATGAAATTAGGATCCTCACAAAACTAAGACTCTTGATTTCAAATGTAAAGTGTGTGACCATTTTTCCATCTTCCATCTAGACAGTGGTAATACTTAGTTATTTACATAAGGTACTTAAATATTACATTGATTATAAATATAGAGATAATGACATACAAAATATCTTTGTTTATAGCTGCCAAAAACAGAGTATAAATACAGTTGCTCATACATGTGCCAATTCATGCATGTATTTACACACAGAGACATACACCCCTCCTCTTTTTCTTCACTGCTTCCCCCCATGAAGGATAGAGGAAGAAAAACATTATGTTATCTTCAGAATCTCTGAAAACCTTCTAAGAGTATAGCAGCATACTCTCCCTGAATAGAGAAAATGTACTTAGCTGAAATGTTTTAGCATCACCGAATGAATTAGACAGGCCTGAGTGGATTTCAGATGACAGATGACAGCATTGCGATTGAGAGGTGATGGGAGATTAGATGTAAATTTCTCAAGCAGTGATAGGCTTTTGAATGGAATAAGGTGGCATAGAGGAAGCATGGTGACAAACAGGTTATGTACAATCAGAAGATAAGAGCTATAAATCCAGACTCCCTGTTTCAGGAGAATCATGGGCAATTAATTTATCTGAAAGCTAAAGCTTTAAACAAGATGAGAAATACTCATGGAAATCAATTCATATTAAAAAAAAAAGGCATTGGAGTGCTACAAAAATATAACTGAGTATAAGGCTCTTGTAAGTACAGAATTGCTTGCCCCAAGTAGATAGTGATTTAGGAGACTTCCTCCTAAAACTGACAAAATTGCAATAATTATGATACATTGAAACATATGAATCACCTCCATTCTTGTCTCAGAGATGCAATGATTTTAGAGATATAGAAAATAGATACACCCACAGAGTTAAAAACTGTATTTATCTCTTTCCTCCATCTATGATATTGTATATTGTCTGTTCCAAAAATGTTCTTCAAAATCAGCTGATGAGAGATTATCATAATGTGAGAAATGTATTTCCAGCCACAGCTAAAAAAAAAAAAAAAATCTGGGAGTTAAACATAGAAGCTAACTTAAAGGAAGTTCCTTCATGGTGTATTGTGATATAAATCAAACTGTTACAAGTAAAATATTCCAGTTCTGGAGTTTCTGATTCACAGTATTTCCATATTATTGTATGCAAGGTGAATATTAGCTAAATCCAAGTTGAGGAGCATAGAAACATTTCCCAGCTAAGGGCTGTTTTGATTTGAACTAGGTTTAACCTAGTTCGATTCAACTTCTCTTGACTCAAAATGACAGAGTTCATCATTTCCATTCAAAAGAACGTCGTGTGGACCTAAAGCTTTTTAAAGCGAAATAACCACTGTTATTTTGATTTAAAAGGTAGGTGTGGACATACCCTTAACTTACAAATCAGACCTGATCCTATGACTTACACTCCCCTGCATTTCCCTTCCTCCCATTCTATAAATTCCCCATCTTCAAGCTTCTGACAATGTGGCATTTCCTCCCACAGACATTCATGCAATAAATAAATTTGCCAGTCTTTAGAAGGGCCACCAGGCTCCCTATTCGTTTCACTCTTAACTTGTGTTTTACCACAGTCTCCTCTTCTTTCTTTGCTAGCACTAGCTTTTCATAGGATTAGTAACTTATTTTCCCTGAAAATACTATTTTATTTATCTCATTATCTCCCTCTTTCTTCAAATATTTTTTAAATTATAATTACTATTCTTCATTATGGTTGTCTTTTTTTCCCCTAACTTACAATTTTCTAAACCAAAAATAGTTCCTGGTTTTAGAAATAATCTTATGTTACTCAACTCCTAATTAAACAGTGTGTTAACCTAATCCTTTTTAAATTTTGCTTCTGATCAGATGTGACTTCCTATCCCTTCAGGATTTTTATATTCCTTTTTATATCCCTTTGTATCCTTTCAGGATTTTTATAATTGTCAGCTGTCAGGAACATTCTGCATTCCTTTCAGAAAAAGACAAGACAGGATTCTTCAAGGATATAAGGAGAAAGATTACGTAGGCAACCCAAGATTCTTTTGAATGCATCCATAATGATCCTGTCTTTTCACATGGGAGAATAGAGGATGAACTGTGCTTCCATCCTGTGTTAGTAAGGAAAGACAAAACTTTCGGCACAATGCCCACAGAACATTATCAGCTGACAACACATAGGCAGATGATGGGATATACTTTTCACAAAGATAATCTGCATAAAATCATGCTTGCTTTACTGACACCTCTGCCCTTCTCTTTTCCAGCTGTTGTTTGCAGCCATTAACCAAAACTGTAAGGTCTTGGAGACAGAAACTATCCTTTACTACAGGTGTATAAAGCACCTAGCACAGTAGGGTCAATATTTCATATACATTAATTTAAATAACAAAAACATAATTTTGAACATGAGGAGAACACAATCTCTCGGGGGGGGGGGGGGGGGCCTAAAAGCAGACACCTGGCCAGGTAAGAATTCTCCTCTCTTTACAGACAACAGTGGTTAAAATAGATGAAGAAAGGAGGGGGAGCTTATCAGTATTCATTGGTAATAACAAGCAATAACAGTTTAGCTCATAATTAGGTGAAGATGAGCAAATTAATCCTATGGAAATGTAGTTTAATTTTCCACTTACAATGCTTTTCTGACCTTCACTTCTATCTTCTTTTCATTGAGCAGTATGAGCTGTCTAAAAGCTACCCCTTTTCTGAAGTATCACTAAGGGAACAGTTTATATCGCCCAGAGCAGGATAAACATGGAAAGTGAGACACATCCCAAACCAGAGTGCCACACAGCCTTCAGACAATAACATTATAGAACTGATATGAAAGTGCCTACTGTCATTTGAAGTGTTCCTTATCAAACCGGTCAGGTATAGTGTTGTGTTTCTCAATAGGTGTTCCTCTTCAAAACCTACTTTGTGTGCAAAACAGTTAAAGCAACATGGTGTTCATGAGGACAGAATTTAGAGAAGTCCAGGTAGCCCAGAAAATGTAAGTCTTTATTTTTGCCTATTAGAATCTTACTTTCTTTATTATTCATTCTAAATAACAACATTGGACATTTTCAACTTTTCACACAGCTAGTGTTAGATTCTACTGGGAGAATATTTTGGTTCCCTAGAAAATACAGAAGCACATAAGTGGAAGATGTTTGCACTGTTGCTATTTGCTAAGCAGGACAAACTGGTTACCATGTGCTTTGTTACTGGGAAAGTGATTCATTCAACAGAAAATGAAGAAAGAACTATGAATCACAGTAATTTGAGTAGCTTTTTTTTCTAATCCTGGTTTTCAAATTTCTTATTATTATTTTGTTTTTGTGGCAATTTTCATTAATACTGATAAGACAATACTCAGTCCTACTCTTACAAATACCTCCCTAAGTGTAATACCATTACAACTTTGATGGACAAGGTTAGAGGTAACATGTGTCAACAGTTCTGCTGAGTGAGCATTAAGATCTGTCTTGTCTTTATTTTCAAACTCCTGCTACAGTGGTTGCCTCTTAGAAATTCACAAAAATAACTTCTACTAATCTGGAGTTTCTGGGGCACAAACAGTCTTTAAATACCATGAACCATTTGCCCCATACAGAAAAAAAGAAAAAAGTAGACACATTAACTATGCTGCACTGGGCTAGCTTGTAGTTTATTTCTTAAACAGGTTAATAGTCAGTGGAAATGTTCAGAAATAATATAATTAGGTATGAAATCCAGGCAGATCATAAAAGGTACATGGTCTCTTGGTTCCAGAGGCCTAGATAAAATAACAATCGGACTTGAATCAGTTAGGTTGACTGGTTAGTAACATATTGTGTCTGTTATGAAATGTAAACATTTAATCACTGTTGTGAAATTGCTGTTTCAAGAGAAGAAAGTTGAAGTGCTTGTATTCCATGTGGTCTAAAAGCAGAGACCTGATTTCTATTCTCAGCTCTGCAGTTCACTGGCCTGAATATTACTTTAGCTTATACAATACTCAAATTTTGCCTACTTCACAGATGAATAAAAATACCATTGTTGTATGCAGTGTTGCGTCAAAGATATTAGAGCAACAGGATGGGTAAGATAAGAAGTTGGTCCAGTAAAAGGTATTACCTTACCCATCTTGCATCTCTAATGTACGATAAATCAGATTTCACAGTAAGGACCCTGAACATCTCAAAAAGGTGAATGGACTTGCCTATTGTGATGTTGTATAAATGAATATAACCATTTATATTGCTGATATTGCCACTGTTGAACAATTGCAACAAACAGTATACAATGTATGTCATGTAAAATGTCAATATGAATGTTATGATTTGCTAAATAGTTATCCTGATTCAATTCATGTATTATCTTTGTATCAAGAATTATGAATATTGCCACTATACTGGTATCCTGTATGTGTCTTGTAGTCCTCAGTTAGAACCATCAGGTAAAAATTGTATTAAGTCCAGATAGCTATGAATTGATGGCCCAAAGCAGTGGTTTTCAAACTTTTTTCCTTGGGACCAGTTGGAAAAAAAAAATCATTTATGCCCATGACCCAACAATCACACATTTCAGCAATGCATTTCAATTTTTCAGTGGTGGTAAAAAGGGGTGCCATGGCCCAGAACCTGAGGGTCTGTGACCCAGTACTGTGTCCCAACCCATGGTTTGAAAACCAC
>ML681979.1:8703632-8741142 GCA_007922195.1 Podocnemis expansa
TAAATGTTCCGAAACAACATGTTCACATGCGTTGTTTCGAAACAAGCATTTCGAAACAAGGTTGTTTCGTCCCCAAATGGGGTTTAACTTGTTTCGAAACAACACAGCTTCCCCTTGTTTCGAAACAACTGTGTGTCGTGTGAACATGGTTTTTTTTGTTTCGAAACAACGAGGTTGTTTCGAAACAAAAGTGCCGTGTGAACACACCCAATGATACTGTGAGAGGTGATCCTCAGCAGATCGAAGGTGACTTCAGGGCTCTGGGAGCGAGGGTGAAGGAGTTTGGAGCACAGGTGGTGTTCTCATCAATCCTTCCAGTCAAGGCTAGAGGCCTGAGGAGAGACAGATGCATCCTAGAGGTGAATGCCTGGCTGAGAAGATGGTGTGGTCAGGAGGGATTCGGCTTCCTTGACCATGGAGTTCTGTTTCAGGACAGAGGATTGATAGGCAGAGATGTCCTTCACCTGTCCAGGAAGGGGAAGAGTGTGCTTGGGCACAGACTGGCTGACCTAGTGAGGAGGGCTTTAAACTAGGTTCAATGGGGGAAGGAGACCAAAGCCCACAGGTAAGTGGCAATGTGGGAGATCTGGGGGAAGGGATGGCACTTGGGGGGTGCTGGGATTGTAGTACCAGGAATAAAAGAGAAGGTAGTTGGAACATGGGGGAGGGGGGGAATCAAATAATTGTCTTATATATTCCACTGAAGTGCCAACACATGAAGACAGCGGGGGAGGAGGACTCCAAGAAAAAATGCAAGGAGGTATATGTAATAGAATTGAAAACCAAACTGACAAAGTAGGGCAAGTGACCGGGTATGAGGATAGACTGAAAGCATTAGGCTTATTTAGTCTGCAGAAGAGAAGATTGAGGGGGGATTTGATAGCAACCTTCAACTACTTGAAGGGATGCTCTAAGGAAGATGGAGCTCAACTGTTCTCGGTGGTAACAGAGGACAGAACAAGGAGCAATGGTCTCAAGTTGCAGTTAGGGAGGTCGAGGCTGGATATTAGAAAAAAACTTTTTTACTAGGCGAGTGGTGAAGCATTGGAATGAGCTGCCAAGGGAGGTGGTGGAGTCTCCATCTTTGGAGGTGTTTAAGGCCCGGCTGGACAAAACCATGACTGGGATGGTTTAGTGGGAGTGGTCCTGCCTCTGGCAGGGGGTTGGACTAGATGACCTATGAGGTCCCTTCCAACCCTAAGATTCTATGATTCTATGATTCTATACCAGAAAGACTTTACGAGCCGGCAGTCCATTCCATTAGTGTTACAAACGTCACTTAAGATCTTTGCAAGAATGTGTACGTATATGATCTATTAAACATTATTAACTCACCTTCTCTTTTATTATTCAGCCCTCAGTTACTTAAGAACTGGCATCAGCATGATTATTGGATAACTAAGATCTAAGTTATCTTTTAACTTGGCAAATTGGCTGATCCTGAGTCAGAAGGATCCTACACTTAAAAGACTGATTTCAGTAACAACTCATTATAAGGTTGTGTGAGCTGGGATGTGTAAGGAGACTGCATTTTTGACTTTTTGTTAACTAGTGTGGTGAGACAGACGTTCACCTTGTTACTGACTTGATATTAGCTGATGATGGAATGGCCTCCAGGATGGCGTGACTTCTCCCTATTTCTATGCAGTCTGTCCTGAATTTGTCATCCTCAATTGTGAAAGGATGATCCACTGAAGCCTGGTGACATCCATGTTTCCAGACAAAGTCATTTTGAAAACTAGGATTAGAGCCAGACCTCTCAACCTTATACCTCATCCAATGACCTTAGTGCATCCCCCATGCAAGTCATTTGACCTTCAAGTCTCAGGTTTCTACCTGGAAAGTGTGAGTAATGAAGTGTCTGCTTCAAAAGAAAATGTGTAAAGAAATCTATAAATCTATGGTACCCATAGAAGAGTGAACTCACTGTGTTTGCTCCCCCTGTTGGTTGGATATGGCAAAGTGAATTTGTTTTCTCCAGACTAGACTAACTAGACTAACATGGCTGCCCCTCTGGAACTTGTTTTCTCTAGCATCTCCTGCAAATGGTCACTCCAGCCCTAAAGTAGTCTGCCACTTCTTATGACTTAAAGTGCCAGTTGCATTACATTTTTAGATCTGCACCTCATTTGGGATAACACAGTCTAATAAATAATTTCAAGACCCGGTGTCAGGTCCCTGCTCTGTACCCATTAGTCTTTACACCATTCTCTCTGAGCTGTACTCATCTTCCCTATACCAAGAGACTTCACTCCTTCTTCAGAAGGGCTGACAAAAGAACCTAGGCCCATCTTCTATATTGGGTCCCAGTCTAGGGACTCAATGAACACCCAGGCCTTATTGTCATTGTCTCTCTCCAGTCCTTCCTACCCTTAGGGTATAGAAGAAAGAATTTTTATTTGTAATAAGAAACACCTGCCAGGGCTTCTCCCTAGATGTCTGATTCCTACCCTTGAATCACATTTCAAAGGGGCAGCAGTGTTACTGTTGTGCAGTAAAACAAACAAGGAGTCCTGTGGAACTTAGGCTATGTTCACACAGGGAAGGCTTGTTTCAAAACAAGAGGTTTCGAAACAAGTTGTTTCGAAATAACTCTTTATTTTGAAACACCTTATTTCAAAGGACAAAAACAGTGTCCTCAAAATAAGGCAGCGAAATAGCAGGTCCACAGGACCTGCTATTTCACTTGGGGACAGGATTGCAGGCACCCGCAGGGTGCAGCACAGAGGGGCGCTGCACCCCACGGGTGTCTGCAGGGACAGCGGACACCCACGGGGTGCAGCACCTGGCTGTGCTGCATTCCACGGGTGCCTCCTCTGGTGCCTGTTTCGAAACCAAACGAGGTTTTAGCCGTTCTGAAAGAACGGCGGCCATTTCGAAACAAGCGGTTTGCTTGTTTCGAAATGGCCATGCGTCGTGTGGCCATGGCAGTTCTTATTTCGAGACAACCTCTGTTGTTTCGAAATAAGAAGTGTGTGTGAACATATCCTTAAAGACTAACAATGTCCTGTGCTATACATTTTCCATATATAACCATTGTTACGAGGCTGGGGGTATGTCTACACTGAACATAAGAATGTACATACTGCCTCTGATCAATGATCCATCTAGCCCAGGATCTTGTCTTCTGACAGTAACCAGTATCAGATGATTCAGAGGAAATGAACAGAAAAGGGAAATTAATGTGCAATCCATCTCCGGTCATGCAGTCCCAGCCCTTGGTAACCAGAGGTTTAGGGACACCTAGAGAATGGTGTTGCACAATTCTTCATGTTGGCATAGACATAGTACATATAAGCCTCCTCATGCTGCCAATTGTCTCTTCCATCTGTACTGTACCTATATAATGTTACAGTGGGGAAAAAAAAACATGTAACCTTTAAAAGAAATAGTTAAGAGCCAAAGATTTTTCTATATCCTCATAGAATCATAGAATCATAGGGTTGGAAGGGACCCCACAAGGTCATCTAGTCCAACCCCCTGCCAAAAAAAGCAGGACCACTCCCATTAGATCATCCCAGTCAGTGTTTTGTCCAGCTGGGACTTGAACACCTCCAGAGATGGAGATTCCACCACTTCCCTAGGCAGCTTATTCCAATGCTTCACCACTCGCCTAGTAAGGAAGTTTTTCCTAATATCCAGCCTGGACCGCCCCAGCTGTAACTTGAAACCATTGGTTCTCGTTCTGCCCTCTGTTACCACCGAGAACAGTCGAGCTCCCTCCTCCTTGGAGCAACCCTTCAAGTAGTTGAAGGTTGCTATCAAATCCCCCCTCAGTCTTCTCTTCTGCAGGCTAAATAAGCCTAGTTCCTTCAGTCTTTCTTCATAGGGCTTGTGCTCCAGCCCTTTGATCATTTTGGTTGCCCTCCTCTGGACTCTCTCTAATTTGTCCATGTCCTTTTTGTAGTGGGGAGCCCAAAACTGGACACAGTATTCCAGATGTGGCCTCACTAGTGCAGAATAGAGGGGAATGATCACATCCCTCGATCTGCTGGTAACACTTCTTCTGATGCAGCCCAGTATGCCATTGGCCTTTTTGGCAGCAAGAGCACACTGCTGACTCATATCCAGCTTCCCATCCACCATGACTCCCAGGTCCTTTTCTCCAGTGCTGCTATTTAGCTGATCACTCCCCAGCCTGTAGCAGTACATGGGGTTTTTTCGTCCCAAGTGCAGGATTTTACACTTATCCTTGTTGAACCTCATGAGATTCCTCTTGGCCCACTGCTCCAGTTTGTCTAGGTCTCCCTGAATCCTGTCTCTGCCCTCTAGGGTGTCTCATCCTTGCTTCTAGGATTTTGCTCACCTATCACACAATTCTAGGGTATGTCTATACATCTCTTTTATTTCAAAATAACACTGGTTATTCTGAAATAAAAGAGATTAGGTCCACACGACATATTCTTATTTTAAAATGACAGGATCTGTCATTTCAAAATAGCTTAAACCTCGTTTAAAGCGAAATGGCTGTTATTTCGAAATAGTTATTTTGAAATAACACCGTTTGGACATGTTATTTTGAAATAACCATTATTTTGAAATAACACTTTTGCCCTTCTCCTTCCCAGGGTGCCTTCCTTTTAGCCTATATTGGGTGGGGGCATGGCCCAGGGAGGGGGCCATGTTGCCACACCTCCCATGGTGCCCCTCTCCTAAAGTGAAATAGCAAGTCCTGTGTTTGGACATGCTATTTTGCTTTGAGCTTTTCCCTTAATTCAAATTAACTTATTTCAAAATAAGGACTTTATTTCAAAATAACTCATTTTGAAATAACTGATTTTGAATTAACAATGTATGTGCGGACATAGCCCTAGTTTCACCCCAAATAAGTCAGCGGATAATGCTAATTTACATCTAGCATTAAACAAACACATTCTTCAATGGCACATAACAAAGTTTCTGTTTGAGTTTACAGTGTACATAATACAAAATGTGCATTTTATTTTTAACCTACTCTGGTTTCCTCCTCCCTCCACCCCCAACCACTTAAGATCACTAATTCTTTTAAGCTGTCAGCTACACAGGTGTATCAAGTTTTACTCTAGCTTATCCCTCCCACTCCCTCACCATGACAGTATTAAAAAAAGCTTAACTGTGATTTATCACCATTATCTACTGCATCCATGTGTCAAGCTCAAAGCTCTGTCTTGGATATGTAAACTTCACTCACTCTGGCTGGCATGTTTATTCAGGTTATATACCAAACTGGTAATACATAGTCTTCTTTTCCTCAGTCTAGGTGGAGTTGGTGGCTTATTTATATAAATATATTAATTCCTATTTTTTATTTTGGTTCATATAATATATTTGCCCTAGAAGATGAAGCAAATTTAGATAAGCATTGATTAAGTACCCAGTGGTTGGTCCTTTATCCAATATGAACAGAAACACCAAACCTTTCCTTTGAGTTTTGCCCATAAATACCTATGACCAGGCACCACATTGTCCAAGCAATTCCATACAAATGTACAGTAAAAAGAGTATAGTGTTTGAACTTCAGTTGTGATTAATAAGGTATGTTTTCCAGATTTATATACTGCTTTGGCCATCCTCCCATATATATAGTGAAGTATGGTTAATAGGCTATATATTTTTAATAAGAAATATACTGGTAATATACTACAAATGATTATCACGTCCTGCCCTTATAATTGAGAAGAAAAAGTATTAATCTATCTATAATTTCAATTAATTTTGGAGAAAAAAGCCTAACCCTTCTTAATTCAGTAGTGTTTTAAGCAGAAGAGATGACAGAGCCAATAAGGCGTCAACTCTCTTTTCTTTCTGCAGGATCCTCTCACTCCCCTTTTAAAGCACTCTGTAACAGATTTCAGGGGCCTATTTATGTTCAATATGACATTAGTTCAGTCAGGTAGTAGGAATGAATATTTGTAAAATAGGGGGTTTTGGAATGAATATTTGTTGAACAAATATTTGTAAAATAGGGCTATTTGGAAACTAATTGAAAGAAATACTTAAATAAGGACTATTATGAGTTAAGCCTACTGAAATGAAAATATCACTGGAATTTAACACAAATCTGATTATATTCTGTCTTGATCACCTGAACCAGATATTTATAACATTGTTGTCACAGTTCATAGAATACTTATCCTGCCCTTCTTATTAAAAATGCATAACATTAATAGTACATCCTTACTTATAAGTGCAGATGGATATCAATGCACCAGTTATAGAAATTGCGTCTGCATATGTAGCCTAACTGTAAGCTCGACTATGAAAAGGAAGTAGAGTTCATGAAATGTCACAATAATCTATAACAATAAATGTTGATGGGAAAAGGTGCTAAAGGAAAAGAGTCAGAATTACTACAAATAAAAGGGCCTACTTCTGTAATTCCAGGCCTATATTAAAACCACGCATGGTAAATTTAAAAGAAAGAAAAGAAAAAAGACAAGGACTGGAAATCAATGAACTAGCATTGGTGTGCTTGAAATTAGACCTAACTGATGGACAAAAATTAAACGGATGAGCTATTCCATCTATCACTCCAACAAACAAGAAGAACATTCTATTAATGCTAACTTCTACTTTTTCTCAAAAAAAGACAGTTACTATCATCTAAGTGAATGACAAACAACGGTGGGGTTTTTTGTTTCTATTTAATCATCTAAGATTAACTATATCAAAAGGAAAAGAGATGTTGCTAAAATGAAAGTCTTACTTAATCCTTTGCATTTCAAATTATTTAATCATTTTCCTTCTCTTCAGTGTTGTTAATAATGAGCTTAAAGAGATTCCTCATGGTGTTTGTGCCAAGGTATCAAGCAGGATGCGATCTCTATATACTGAATGTAGAACCTTGTATTAAAAAGGTTTAATATTGGGCAGGGGCAAGGTCATGTTAAAGCATTCACTCTTTGGGTCCATATATTCCATCTAAATTAATACAACATCTCTGTTGGGGTTTTGTTAAAGTTGACAACTTCAATTTTGGATCATCTTAGAAATGAGAGCTTGTTCCAGTTTCTGACTAGACTGACAACTTTCATTTCACCCATGATAGCTTATAGCTGTTACATAAAAATATGATTTGAACTGAAAAGACAATGCCATTGCATGGATTTATGAAAACATCTTGCAAGGCACTGACTATTACAATCATATTTTATGGCTGTTCTGTGATTTGGACTTGTCAGGCAGTAGTCTCCCCTCCAATAAATGAATCAAAATATTTTAAACAGGATTATAATATCAAACATCTGTCTGAATAAAATGTCAACTGTATTCAGTAATAACTTTCTTAATTAAATTATGTCATATAAGACAACACATGATGCTATTTAGGCTGCAACTATATGGTTATTAAAGGTAAAGCAGTGCTCAGTTCCTTTACACTGGTAGTACTAAACCATACAGCACAAGTGGAAATTATTTCTTAAAGGGGAAGAGGCCAGGGTAATGAGTTCTGCCAGATATTCTCCCCCATGGAGGAGTTTTCAAAGCATGAAGACCCACTGTAGCTGACTCACGTATATCACTGCACATTGTTTCTGGAGCTGTTGGGAATGGAAAAGAACATTTCTCAGAGAGAGGGAGGCTGGCTGACTTTGCATTTCTCTCGCTCTTGTAAGGTCCCTAAGGACTACTGTCATCTTGTGAAAGTCACAGGATACTTACAGGCTGCTCTTAGTTGGATTGGGGAACAAAATCAGGAATCTGCAACCAGACATTAGATTTCAGATTTTTTAATTAATTTTATCTTACCTTCCCCTGGGCTCATTATTATAACTCTATGGAGGAAGGAAACCATCCTTTACCAAAGATTCTTTAGGTTCACAGCGTCTCACAGTAGTCAACAACGCTGCCCTCGCTCTTCAGTGATACAGCAGAGAAGCTGCTGAGTAGCTATAGCAGAAAAGGAGAGTGCCCCAGCTTACAACAGAGATGTTTCTCAGGTTGCAGAGGGGTAGGTAGTACCCTCCTGTTCTTCCCTATAAAAGTAGAGCTAGTTCAAAAACTTCTATGCAAAGATCACTGGGGCAAAATTTTCAATTATTCTTGGAATACATATTTTCTTTGGAACACATTTACCCCCAAAGACCACAGTTAAGACTCCCATGATCTACATGTTATGCTCTTGGGTAAGTTCTTATCCTATAAAAGCCGATACTCATAATCAGGTTAGAAACATGAAGACACACTAGTAAGGAATAGAAAATTAATTGTTTTCTGTGCATTCTGGGGAAGTTCACAAGGAGGACTTCTTTTTCCTGACTCTGTAAATTTTCATCATTTATACTAACATCGTTTTGTTGCTGTTGGTTGTGTTCTGCACTGAATGTAAAACAAGAGGTCATGCAATTACAATAACTTTAGAGACTGCTCTGCAGCCATTTTATGCAAGGAGCACTAGGTGAAGTTAATCACCATTATATGAAATCATTAACAAAATTCTTGTTGACTTCAAAAGAACAGAAGTGGGCCCTTGGAGAGGTTACCAAATCAACTTGTGATGTAGTTGCTATCTGACTGATCCCAGCATAAATCTCTCTGGAGAAGAATCTTTGCAAAAATCTGTGAGGCTCTTTCCTAGGTGTTCCACCCCCATCCTTTTGTCATGGGCCCAGGCTTGTTCACCCCAAAGATACATAGATGCTTTGCAAAAGCCGTGGCCTGAGAGCAAACTAAGCCCCATGCTAGCTCAAGGGAATCCTTTAAAAGGGGAATCCACACCTGAAGGGGGACTATAGGAGTCTTGGGCTGTATTACATTTGCTGGATTATGTGCAGACATTTGGCTTTTCTGCATGTCTCCTCTACTTCACCCTCAGCTCTACTCACAAAAGCCCACTGACTCCCCAACCGTTTCTTCTCTCATTGCTCCCTGGACTTCACAGAAACACCCTCTACTGGACAGTGCTCTGGAAATAGCTGTGTCCTTGCTCCATGTTGGTGTGGGGGAGCCATGAGATGACAGTGTCCCTCATCTCACGGACTGGGCAAGGAGGGAGAGATAGAAGCATGGCATTGTTCTTTTACATGGATGTACTCTGTGTTCTCAGGCTTTTCAGTCTATTTTGCTTACTTCCTCAGCCAACCATAAAACAGTCAGAATCACTTATTCTCTTTAACAGTTACATTACATAAGGTTTCATCAAGTTGCTGTTACCTCATAGGGTAGTTCCCATTCCATATAGTCAGACACTGGTTTTCCCACAAGCAAGCTATGAGGCAAAATACGCTAACTATAGTTATAGTTAATAGCTATTGTTGATCGCAGTTAGGTATGAATCTTTTAACAGAAGTTGGAGTCTGAGACCTATACTAGCAGATAATCCTAAAATGAACAATTTTGCTAAAAAAGAAATAATTCATGCTGGAATATTCTGAGTACATGTCTAGGACCCTGAACTACTAAAAAAAGAAACAATGTTCTTTACATATGTCTGTAAAAACACTGTTGTATTTTTTCTTTCTAGAATAAGAGTGTCATTTTACAATTCTAGCTTAATCCATTTTAGAAACTTAAATTTAAAAAAAAAAAAGTTCAGTCTGAATAAGAGTGTCCACACAAAGGGTTTTTCTGGAATAGCTGTTTGGCTTTAAATTTGCACCTTACCCTATTACAGAAAATACTTCCCCATGTCGACAAGTCTTTACTACACTTGTGGCTAGATCACATTTGTTAAAAGACAAGCTGTGTTTGGGGTGGAGCAGAGATAACAAATGCAGCACCCTACCACCATTAGCTAGAGGGAATATGGTGATTCAAAACAGAGTTATGTACAGTGCCTCTGAGGAGAATAATTATGTGCAATTAGAAATAGCATTTTTTAGTAAGGCAGGGTGGCCTCTTTGTAGCCAGATAGGAATGGACAATCAGTGAACCACTATGTTTTTGAAACATAAGGGAGAATTATTGTGTACTACTTCCATTCCCAAATTTGTTTCTATTGCACTTTATCCCAGGGCAACTGAGGGGATCTAGTCCCACATATTTCTGTGAGTGTTTGTGAAGGGAACTGTGAATGGGTGTTCCATGAAGGAGAAGAGAACATGAGAAATGGTCCAGCTGGGATGAAAACAATCAGAGATATGCTGATGCCTCTGAGTTCAGGCTACCTCCAGAAAGTATTGTCATCACAAACAAGGGAACATCACAGGGCCAAGGAACCTGATCAGTAAACCACATCCTAGCACTGGTGGTGCCCCATGAGGTCGAAAATTTTGCCGTATATGCTGAACCTGGGCTGCATAACTTCACATGTCAAAAGTCTAAATTAGTAGGTGACTAACTCATCTGCTTAGGTCTGATCAAAATGGTGGCAATGTTTTTGATACCAGTTCAGCTTATTGCACTTCATAGAAGCACAAACATTAATGGATTTTAGATCATCATTTCTTTAAGTTATTTCTTCTCTTTCTTTTGGATTAGAGCCCCAATGAACTTCATATTGCATCTTGAAAAATGGGCTACCCCTTACTCTTGTTCATTAGGCTGTTCCGCTTAGAAATTTTTTTTTGAACCAGTGAAGAAAAGGATGACAAAGCAGAAACTATTTAAGGGAGAGTTATCTAATATATCCTCACTAAAAAAAGTCATATAGGTTTAATTCAAAACTATAAAGCATATACCCTGTTCCTGGTACTTATGATAAAGTCTACTAGAGTTTGTATGAAAATCTGTGCTGGGATTTCCCGCTATTAACTTAAATTATGTAGTATCAATTTTCATAATTGAGAGATAAAAGAATTAATATGTTTTGGGAACTTATGAAGCATGAAGTATCATCATAAAATGCATTATAGGGAACTCTTTTTTTTTTTTTTTTTAATTTTCCCTTGAAGTAAAAAAACAACCAAAATAAATCTGGTACTCTGACACATTAAAAGCAAATAAGCTTAAAGACTGTTCCTGTGTCAATATACCATATAATGATATAATGTCAAAACGCTGCCACATTTATGATCAGTACATGAAGCAGTGTGTATCTTTTATGCTGCAATTTTTAAGCAAAATAGGAGTCAATAATGAAGCACTAACTAGTTAAGGACAGAGAAATAGAATAATCCTTCAGTGAGAGTAATATTTTGGGAGTTAGGAAACCTATATTCAGTTACCTGCTCTATTGCCTCCCACAAATCACTTCAGCTCAGATTTTTAAAGTTATTTAGGGATTGTTCTCTTAGTGTTGCAACACCTAACTCACTCAGGCTCCTAAATTCTCATTCAAAAGTGAGCTAAGCAGTTCAGGGCCTAAATCCTGTTGATTTCAAAGAGACTTCACCTCCTTAATGCCTAAGTCACTGCTGAAAATGAAATTTAAGCTCTTAAATCAGGTAGGTGTTGCAATACTGAGCAGGACAACAACTTAGTATCTTTAAAAATCTGGGACTTAGTCTCTGAATATGTTTACACAGTGTTTTGGAGCCTGTAAGACTAAGTATCCGAACGCAAGTCAAGAGACTTTTATTAGCTGGGCTCTCACTAGAATTCTAAAGAAACAGCTATAGATTGACCTTTATAGGTGTAGGTCAGACTGGAGTTTGGTCTTTGAAGCCCTCTCCTCTACCTATGCTACATCCATGACATCTTCATCAGCTGGACCCATGGTAGGGTTGCCTTTGAAGATTTCCACAGAAATTTCAACAATTTCCATTCCACTTTTAAACTTAGCCAGGAACACTCCACACAGCAGATCCACTTTCTGGACACTACCGTACAAATTAGGGATGGACACATAAGCACCATCCTATGCCGAAAACCTACTGATCAGTATGCTTACCTACATCTCTCGAGCTCTGATGTAAAAAATACCACAGATCCATTCTCTACACTACAGCCAGGGCCTAAGATATAACCACATTTGTTCTGATCCCTCAGACAGAGACAGATACCTTCAGGATCTAAATCAAGCATTCTAAAAAATACAGTACCCACCTGCGGACGTGAAGAAACATCAGGAGTGTACCCCAAAGTCAACTACTACAGGACATGCCCAAGAATGAAAACAACAGAACACTGCTAGTCATTACCTACAACACCCAAGTCAGACCTCCACAGCATATCATGAAGGATGTACAGCCCATTCTACATGACGAACCCTCACTCTTTCAAGCACTGGGAGATAGACCTCTCCTCACAAACAGGCAGCCCTCCAACCTTAAACAGATACTTACCATCAACTACAGACCTAACAACAGAACTACTAAAGCAAGCACATATCCCTGCAACAAAGCACAATGACAACTTTTCCCACAAATTTGCACAAAAGACACTATGGATATGTCTACACTGTGTGTTTACGTCAACTTAAGGGCCCTTAAGTCGATTTAAACAAAGCCCTGTCTACACTGCAGGGCAATAAAGTTGACTTTAGTATCAGGTAAAGTTGACTTTATTACTTCTGCTTATAAAGTCGACTTTACAGTTACGTCGGCTTTATTAAGTCGATCTATGGCAATGTGGAAGGGAAGTTGCATCAGGTCGACATAATTAGTCTCCCAACCACAGAAAACATGGGGATGGAGGCTGGCTAGAAGGCACAACACAGCTGGGAGCGTTGCCAGCTGTGTGGACCACAGCCAAACTCACCATGTTCCCTGACTTATCTCCCCCATTCTGAGCCGGACTGGGCATCACAGCCCAACCGGCATTCTCCCATTCTCAGCCCGCCCCGCATGTCTCCCCTACTCTTTGCCCGACCCCGCATGTCTCCCTTGTTCTTTGCCCAACCCTGCATGTCTCCCCTGTTCTTTTCCGTTCCGCATGTCTCCCCTGTTCTTTGCCCGACCCCGCATGTCTCCCCTGTTCTCAGCCCACCCTGCATGTCTCCCCTGTTCTTTGCCCGACCCCGCATGTCTCCCTTGTTTTTGCCTGCTCTCCATGTCTCCCCCATTCTTAGCCCGACTCCACGTCTCCCCCATTCTTAGCCCAACTCCACATGTCTCCCCTGTTCTTTGCCCAACCCCGCATGTCTCCCCAATTCTCAGCCTGACCCTGCTTGTCTTGCTCCTTTTCTGCCCAAACCCATGTGTCTCCTCCTTCTCTGGCCAAACCTGTGTGGCTCCCCCTTTCCCTTCTCTGCCCACCCTGGGTTTCTCCCCCTTCTCTGCCCAAACCAGTGTGTCCCCCTCCTTGTCCTTCTCAGCCCAATCCTCAGTGTCTCCCCCTTCTCTGCCCAAACCCATGTCTCCCCCTTCCCCTTTTCAGCCTGACCCTGCCTGTCTCTCCCCCTCTCTAACCAATCCTGTGGGTCTTCCCTTCTCAAATGACCCCCCTGATATTGTTGTAAAACAAACAAGGAGTCCAGAGGCACTGTATAAGACTAACAAATTTATTTACTGGATGAGCTTTCATGGGAGAAAAATCCCACTTCATCAGACAGTTTGAAGATGGGGGAATTCACAGAATGGTAGGAAATAAATGCAGGGGATTGTAAGACATAGGATCAGGTCACAGTCTAACAGCAAATCAAAGCAGTAGTTAAAATTCAAACACTGGGAAATAGCGCATGGAAAGAAAGAAAGTTGCTATTTCTTTTAGATTAGATTGTGTGAAAGCAGGATTAAATTCTGACTATGGATTTTTTTTCCCCATTATAACAGGTGATTTGACTTCACCTTCCTCTAGGTGCTGTTTCCTGGTGTTTAAGTCTTAACTACTGCTGCACACTACCCCTGCTCTGGCAGTTGCCCTGCAGCTCCTGTTCTAGAGCCAGAGGAGTCAGGGCAACACAGGGAGGGTGTGGAGTGCTGCACTGACATATTGCTGGGCTACATCAGGCTCCCTGTTGCCACACACAGTATGGAGGGTGGTCTGGTCACTGACTTCCTGTAGTAAAGGAGTGGCCGGAAGAGAGGGGCACCTCTGCTGTGGTGCACTGTGTGCCAGGTACCCACAATGCACCACTCCTAGGGCAACCTAGCAGCTGCCAGAGTGGATGTGAGCAGTCTCCTGGCATTTTAAGTGTGGACGCAGCCTTTATTAAGCTGGCTTAACCAAGCCCTGTAGTGTAGACATAGCCTATTACAGGACCTAATAAAAAGAGCTACTCCATCAAAGGCTCATTCACCTGCTCATCCACCAATGCGATTTACACTATCATGTGCCAGAAATGCCTCTCTGCCTTAAATCTTGGACAAACAGGGCAGTCTCTGAGCAAAAGAATAAATGGACACAAATCTGACATCAGAAACCACAACATTCTAAAACCAACGTGTCAGCATTTCAATCTTCATGATCATTCTATTAACGATTTACTAATTGTGGTCCTCAGACAGACTAGTACCAGATGAAGGCTTCAACAAGAAGCTTCAGAGTTCAAATTTATTTGCAAATTTGACCGCATTGCTTCAGGGCTTAATAGGGATTTTGGATTTTTCTCTCATTATGACAGGTAATGTGACATCCTCTTCCTCCATATGCTGTTCCCCAGTCTTTGAATCTTTACAACTGCTTTGATTTGCTGTTATATAGTGTGAGCTGTTCCCATGACTTACACTTCCCTGCATTTATTTCCTCCTGTTCTGTAAGCTCCCCCATATTCAAAGCATCTGACGAAGTGTGATTTTCCCCAACGAAAGCTGATGCAATAAATAAATGTGTTAGCCTTTAAGTGCCGCAGAACTCCTTGTTAGGATTGGAAGGTGGGCTTCAGAACCCAAGCTGCAGCCCCAGATGCAACTTCAAATGCTGTCTACAAAACTGTTTTTAAGAGCACTACCACCTGCACTTTCCAGTCCAAATCTATTGACCTGGGCTGGAAAACTAACTCCTGTGAGCTCCTACCACAGAGCTCCATAAAGATAAATGCATAAAGATTATGAGGTGCTCATATAGTAAGGCAATAGGAGCCATTTAATTAGCTAGGTAGAACTTCAGCCATTTCTCTATTCTTTATAGGTCCTAATGCTGTATTCATTATCATAGTACACAAGTTTCTAATAGGTCTATTCTCCTCTTCATAAAAGTATTTAGCTGACCCTTTTGTACTTCCCTTCTTTTGTCAGTGTGACAATCATGGGCGAGAGGAATGCATTTATCTTCCAGATCAGATTGGTACTATAAATTGTCCTGGGTCTCCTGCTGTTTGCCAGGAACAATTTCTATTATAGTGGTGTGTCCTTAGAGCTAGTTTAGGTAAGAACTTGTCAGAACAGCGTATTCATTAGACTATAAAACCTTTATTTTCATGGAATAATGAACATGCAAAATTGTTCTCTGAACTGAAACTGGGATTTAATCTTGAGAGTGGAGATTTTTTGTTTTTTGTTTTTTTTTTTTAAAAAGAATTGTAAGCACTCAGAGTTACATGAATGCAAAATAAAACAGGCGTTCACATGCATACAAAACTTCTATAGGCGACTATGTAACATGTCCATTAATATTTACTAACTGAAAAAGTGAAACATAGTCCATGTGTAGTCCAAAATCAGAGACGGGGAGTGAATGCTATGTTATATTCCTCTCCCCTTTCTCAGAGCCTGCTGAAATCCATCTGCATGAATAACACATTGATGGGGTTTGAAGGGAAAGTAGGAGGCAGAAACATCTAATTCTCCCTCCCCCTACACACATATACAAACACATTATTTTGCTGGGAGAAAGGATGAAACGTGGAATGTAGGCAGCAGTCCAAAGCTGCATGCACTCAGAGGAAACAAGCTTCTGCTGTGATGGAAAGCGCAAATTAGTGTTTTATTATGGTCAGCAACATTAATTAACATACATAGGTACTCCTGTGCAGTAGGTTTTTCAACTCTGTAGTGATGGCTTAATTATTGCAGATGCCTACAGAGTTGTCACTGGCATTAGCTTGCTATATATGGGGCAAGAACAGGTCCTTACACCACGTCAGCAATTCAGGTTTGAGTTCACCACTATACAGTTAGCATTCCTAAATGAATCTGTGATGTTGCACGCTAGCCACAATATTTCTGCAATATATACAATTTACAGAATGTTTGTGGGATACATTGATCAGCTAAATGTAAATACAGCTAGTCCTCACTTAGTGACCTACTCGTTTAGTGACCCCTCAGAGTTATGACCGGCTCTCTGATGAGTTGGTATTATGGCGATGTACGAGAACTCACATCAACTCTCTCAGATTACCTATATTTACAGTACACTATGCAAACTAAGTTCAGTACATTAGAGCTTAAAACATTTAAAATATATATTAAAAATGTTATAAATGATGCAAAGGTGACATTAAAACTATCTACCAATGGTTGAAAAACCCACTACCAGTAAAGTACATTATGCCTGAAATACCGGTAAGGGCTGCTCCTCGTTTAGTGACCAATTCGTTTATCAACCAGGTTTCAGGAACGGAACCCGGTCACTAAGTGAGGACTACCTGTATTGTATAAATATACTTAGTCTTGGTATAAGCTTTTTTGCAGCCTTATATCACTGTAATACTTTTTAATGTGTTTATGATTAAAATATTTGAAACTACATCACATATATTACTTATCATATACTACAGAAACTGATTTAAAATTAAAAGTCAATTTGCATTATTTCTCTTGAAAATGATGTTCTAAAAGGGACTCACTGGTGAATCAAAACTGCTGTTAAAGCAGCTAATGTTTTTTCCCTGGTGTAAGAGAGGTAACAGCTCTGTTACTTCTCACTGGAAGCGGGGAATACTTTTTACCTGAGAATCCCCTTAGAATGGCCCTTGAAGAAGGATGGGATTGGGGATTTTGAAATAAGTGAACTCCTGTCAGAAATATTTCTTAGCTAGGCAGTGGAGTTTAGAGATGGTGCTGAAATCATAGGAGGTGCCTGGAAACGAGATTTCTGCACCCTCTTCCACATAAAAGAACTCCTGACGATAAAACTGTTGAGTCTCTGATGTGGTTCGCAGACCTTCCATGAGAGAAATTCACTTGGACTCCATTTTTATTCTTAACCTCTTGTGTCCCTGGCTTCCCTCTGGAATAAGCAGAAGTGATTTCACCTATTGAAAGCTGCAGGTCACTTACTGCTGGAAAACAGAGGTCATGGGACAACAACTGGACAATCTCTGGATTTAACATATACAGTAGTGAATATCACATAAAATGAACTATGGCTACAGAAGGCCTAAATCTGAAACGTGAGCAGATAGGTCAGATATGGGAATTATGACTCTGAAGTAAATAACATCAATGAGAATTTGCAGGAATACCAGTAGGTATGAATGAAAGGGGTGAGAAAAAGGTCAGCTAGGTGACTAGCCATGGCTCATCCAAAGCATGTACAACTTGTTCTAAAGGTCAGAGCCATCAGTCATAATTTTGATGTAAAGGTTGGTACTGCCCATATGAGAATGAGGTAATTACGTAGGGGTATATAAAGAAGTTCCAACAGGGCAGCAAAAAAGGTCAGCTGACAGTAGACAGAAGTCAGGAGCAGATGAGAACTGCTGCTACAAAGAAGCTACTGAGAGACCAAACCTCAGAAGATCAGTGGGACTGACCAAGTGCATAGACAGCTTGGTGGAAAGGCAGTAGGATGATGAGGCAAGCATGGTTGAAGAAAGCAGCCTCAGTAGCAGTAACATCAGCAGCTGCTGATACATTGGTAATATTGAAACAGAACAACTAATGGAAGAAAGGACAGAGCCAGACAAGATTCCAGGAACAAGTTGTAGCTGTAACAACAAAGGGAGACATGGAGATGACTGGGAGTGAGCTGACTAAAAAGCTACAGTAGTAGCAGCTACCTTTGTAACTATATCATGGAATTGACCACAGCCTGAAGTTGCCAGTTTTTAACAACAAATTTACCGTACAATATAATAGAGATGTCTATGCTTAAAATGTGCCTTTAATTTTATTTTACCTATGCAAAATTTAAGATATAATTTAAAAACTGTTGCCAGAAGTGGGGTTATTTAAGCTGCATGATCAGGATTGTTCAATTTCAGAATGTCATACTGATTATCTTTGAAGCAGACTTAGAAGGATGCCTGCTTTTATGCTTGTGAAGCTAATCCCTGTCTTCTTAATGAGACCCTGACAGAGGTCTGCAGGCTGAAGGTCTATAGGTATGGATTTTCTTGCACTAGTGTCAGACTTCATGGGTGAAATGTATTCTGAATTGATTCAGGCTGATTTTGCAAGGGAGGGGATGTCTCTGTCTGTGTCCAGCTGAGGCCTTATGGCTTTCTTCCCAAGATGTTTTTTAAGCTGGAGTTCCTGTAGCTCATGGGTACAGCTAGGGAAAGAGATGGAGATATTGCAGCTAGCCATGTCACATGCCTCCCTGAGACAGTACCGACAGCATTGATTGTTGTGACGGACTGAAATGGAACAAAGTCAGGAAACAATGTTTTGAAGCCTGGAGCTCTGAGCATAGTCCAATGCCTATGACAGTGTAATGGGAAGCCAGAATCCCAAGGCAGGATATCTAATTAGAAAAACCCATCAAACTATACACTCATTACAAGCTATGACAAACTATATACAAAATGTACTATAGACAAGCTCTGAAATATTTATAGATTAAATATTTACAGACTGAAGAATGATGATGAAGCAGTACTGCCTGAGGGTCCGATCCAGGCCTCACAATCATAACATGGAACAGGAGAGCCAGTCAGTCCTCTCACTGCTTATATTCTTCATTCAAGGCACAAGGGGTATGTCTATACTGGATGCTTATGTCGACATAACCAGACTTAAGTTGACTTAAGCAACTCCAGAGCCATATTTGGAGTTCATTAAGTCAGCTTAAGCACTTGCTTAAGACCAAAGGTTTCAAGATGTTAAATCAATGTTTTTGGAGAGAAGAGTATCTATCTTTTGGTTCGCATGGCTTCTCGTTTTCACAGGCCAATCCAAAAGCCTTAACTGGTAAACTAGTGCAGCAGAGCCCCTTAGTGGAGTTAACGTGGGTCCACAGAAACACTTGTGCAGCATAACTCACCTGAGCAATTTTGCTGGGATATTTCTGTCATCTAGGGGAAGATTTCCTACCCTACTCCTGACACATCCATAGCCAACATAGTTATACCAGTGAAACTTTGCTCAATATTTCATGTTCTCTTCCTCTGGGTTTCCCTTTCAAATTGTTAATGATAAAAGTTTTTGTGGTAAAAGCAAAAAAGGAGTCCTGTGGCACTTATTTATTGCATAAGCTTTCATGGGAGATAATCCCACTGGCTATGTCCACATATACATAATTATTTCAAAATGAGTTATTTTGAAATAAAGTCCTTATTTCTAAATAAGTTAATTTGAATTAAGGGAAAAGCTCAAAGCGAAATAGCATATCCAAACACAGGACTTGCTATTTCACTTTAGGAGACGGGCACCATGGAAGGTGTGGCAACATGGCCCCCTCCCTGGGCCATGCCCCTACCCAACATAGGCTAAAAGGAAGGCACCCAGGGAAGGAGAAGGGCAAAAGTGTTATTTCGAAATAATGGTTATTTTGAAATAACATGTCCGAATGGTGTTATTTCGAAATAACCATTTCAAAATAACAGCCATTTCAATTTAAAGGAGGTTTAACCTATTTCAAAATGATGGCGCTTATTTCAAAATGACGGAGCCTGTCATTTCAAAATAAGAATACGTTGTGTGGACCTAATCTCTTTTATTTTGAAACAAAGTGTTATTTTGAAACAAAAGAGACGTGTGGACATACCCACTTTGTCAGATGCTTTGAAGATGAGGGAATTAACAGAAAAGGAAGAAATAAATGCAGAGAAGTATAAGTCATAGGATCAGGTCACACTATAACAGCAAATCAAAAAACTTATAAGGTTTCAAACACTGAGGAACACATATAGAGGAAGATGAGATCAAATCACCTGCTGAAAAGAGAGAAAAATCCAATGTACCTATTAACTCCTGAAGCAATGCAACCAAATTTGCAAATAAATTCAATTTCAGCAGCTTCTCTTTGACTTGATCTGGTATTCATCTATATGAGTACAGCAATTAGTAAATAACTAATGGAGTAATCAGAAAGACTGAAATGCTGACACACTGGTTTTCGAATGTTGTGATTTCTCATGTCAGATATATTCTCATTTATTCTTTTGTGCAGAAAATGTCCTATTTGTCCAAGATATTTGGTAGAGGGGCATTTCTGGTACCTGATGGCATAAATCACATTGGTGGGTGAGCAGGTGAATGAGCCTTTGATTGAGTCGCTGGTTTTATTAGGTCCTGTAATAGTGTCTTTTGGGCAGATACATGGGCAAAACTGGCAGTGTGGTTTGTTGTAGGGATATGTGCGTGCTTTAATGGTTCTGTTGTTAGGTCTGTAGCTGCTGGTAAGCATCTGCCTAAGGTTGTGGGCCTGTCTGTAAATGAGGAGAAGTCTGTCTCCTAAGGCTTGAGGGAGTGAGGGATCATTTTGTAGGATAGGCTGAATAGTTTCTGTGGCGTGACTCCAAAGATAGTGTATCCTAAACTACAAGTATAAACACTACAATTACAGTTTACTTGAGTAAGAATGATACAAGAAGCAAAAGCTATCAGTACAAGTATACAATCCAGAAGACTGATTCAGAATGACTAGGGGCATGTCTATATTCAGAACTTTACAACAATATTTAATAGGCTAGATTACACTGGCAAAACACTCCTATCTGCACAATTCTGATTAAAAAAAGACCACCTGGGCCACCCCAACTCCCATGAGCAAAGCTATACCAGTAAAAAGGCAGCTTTTCTGAAAAAAGCTATGTCTACATTAGGGACTTCTATTAGCACAGCTACATCATTCAGAGATCACAACTTTGACTCATTATGCTTGCAGAAGTTTATACTGTAGACATAGCCTGTAACTCTGTGAAAAAAAACTGTATCACCCCCTCAGGTTTTACATCATCTCAATGTGATCAGAATATTTCTATCAGATATGAAATGATTCCTTCACTATGTTGTATCTTACCTTTGAACTTGTAAGAGAATACCTCGCAATACTGAGTTTTGTCTAATACTTCAAAGGAGGTACATTGCCAAAGGGATAAACAATCCACATAAACCCACCTCTCTGGTTAGATGTTTCACAGCTTTAAAATTGATCAAATGTAACATCCTTTGCTAATGAATATAATTTTAATTCAGCCAAAGATTTAGAAAGGTGTTACAAAGTAAACTATGGAGTAAAAAAAAATATCTTTTTAAGAGTTATATATTTTTTAAAAAAATGACTTTGAGCAATATGGTTTTTGGTAATGCAAGATCAAGAATTACATGTTGCTTTTATCTGCTCCCATCTTACAGCTGCGTCCAATATCCCCTCAGCTATTTATCAAATATGGGATATAAATATATCATTCAGAAAGTTCCCTTGGATGTATACTGAAGTATGGCACCTACAGTTCAACTCTGTTCCCTTATTTATGGGTTATCAGTGCTAAATCTCAGGTGTTGATTTAGAGCCAAACATTTCAAGCAGTAAGTTCTTTGTATCATGTATACTGCAGAACCTTTGCCTTTTGCTTCTCATATCTGATTATAGTACAGTTTTGAATTCCTACTCAAATATAAAGTGCATTAATGTATTCTAAGCTTAGGTATGCTACTGCTGATTATGATAGTTATCCCTAGATAACTGTTCGTGAACCACAGATATGGGGAATGGCAAATGAAACACTGACAAGATACAAACAGTAAGTAAGTTGGAGAAAAGACAAACCTGTCAACTTAGACAAATAGAATCATAGATGTGTAGGACAGAAAAAGTCTTCAGGAAGTCTTCCAGGCTAGTCCCCTACACCCAAACCAGGACTCAAGGCAATAACTGAAGACCACCCAAGGCAGGTGGTTTTTAAAACCTTCTTCACAACCTCCATATCCAATTTATTCCAATGTTTAACAACCCTGATAGTTAGGAAATTTCATTTGCTGCAATTTAAGCCCATTGCTTCTTGTCCTATCCTCAGAGATTAAAAAGAACATTTTTCTCTCCTTTCCTTGTAACAGTCTTTTATATAAATTTACTAGGCTAGATTCTGGCCTCACAGTTGTGAGAAACGGGTATCCAGATGGAAGGGGTGCTGAGCAATTGTTTGGTTTACTTGAATTTTGTCGTATCTTTCAGTATGATCACAAAACCTGGTTGATGTGTAGAGAGGTAACAAAGATATAAAATAACATAATATTGGATAAAGCAGCTTTTCTGATACTGCATTAGCAATGTGTTCCATGAGATTTCAGAGAGTGAGATAAGATGCTACCTCATAACATTGTATCTTTTCTAAACAGTTGCACTTTTTTGTCACAAGACACGCAACAAGAAAAGGACAGGCTAACTGGCATAATCTACAACTGATAATGAACACTGCTGATTACAAAGCTTAATGACTGTTGGTGACTAGAACATATTAATGTAGGAAGAAAAAAAAAGAAAACAAAACTCCTGAGATCTAAAACAAACAAGGAGTCCTGTGGCACTTAAAGATTAACACATTTATTTATCACATGAGCTTTCATGAGCAAAAATCTGACTCTGTCAGATGACTTGAATATGGGGGAGCTTACAGAACAGGAGGAAATAAATGCAGGGAACCGTAAGTCATGGAATCAGACTTACAGCAAATCAAAACAGTTGTAAAGATACAAACACTAGGGAACAGCATACAGAGGAAGATGAGGTCAAATCACCTGTTCTAATGAGAAAAACACAGAAAGTCCCTATTAAGCACTGAAACAATGCAATCAAATTTGCAAATAAATTTAATCTCAGCAACTTCTCTTTGAAACCTTGATCGGGGTATTCATCTGTCTGATGACCACAATTAGTAAATTGTGAATGGAGTGATCACAAAAATTGAAATGCTGACTCACTGGTTTTAGAATGTTGTGATTTCTGATATCAGGTTTGTGCCCATTTTTAATTTTGTGCAGAGAATGTCCTGTTTGTTCAAGATATAAGGCAGAAGGGCATTTCTGGTATATGATGGCATAAATCACATTGGTGGATGAGCAGGTGAATGAGTCTTTGATGGAGTAGCTGTTTTTATTAGGTCTTAGAATAGTGTCTTTTAGGCAGATATGTGGGCAAAATTGGCAGTGTCGTTTGTTGTAGGAATATGTGCATGTTTTAATGGTTCTGTTTTTATGTCTGTAGTTGCTGGTAAGTATCTGCTGAAGGTTAGGGGGCTGTCTATAAGCAAAGAGAGGCCTGTCTCAAAGGACTTCAGAAAGTGAACACTTGTTTTGTAGAATAGGCTGTAGAGTCCTGATGATATACAGCAGACATCTGACTTGAGGGTTGTAGGTGATGGGTAGCGACGTTGTTGTTTTCTTTTTTAGGCTTCTCCTGTAGTAGTTGACTTTGGGGTACCAGCCTGGCTCTCTTAGTCTTTTAGTGCCATAGGACTCCTTGTTTGTTTTACTGAATTAGTGTAATATGATTGTCCCTTTGGATCTTGAGATCTACTGACCATAAGCAATCTTGAAATGCTATTTCTTAAATCAAAAGACCTAAAAATGAGTTTCCACATGGTAAAACTGAGGGTGAATAGATATGGAAATGATACAATGATGTCCATCACAATGAAACCAGAATTATTCTTACAAAAAATTGAGGGAAAAGGAAAAAAAAAAGTTAGAAAGAGAGACTACTGAATGTCTCTTGGAAGACTAAAAAAACAAGGAGTCGTGGCTCTTTAAGACTAACATTTATTTTTCACATGAGTTTTCATGGGAGAAAATCCCACTTCATCAGATGCTTCAAAGATGGGTGAACTTTGAAAGACCATCTGTTGGATGTGATACCAGCCCAAGAAACAGCAGAAGTTGAGATGAAACGAGGCCAACAACATATGGCAATTAGGAGCCCTTAGATGTTACACTGGGGTCTTGCTTAATTGCTGCACTATTGTAATAGCTGGAGAACATTCACTTCAACTGGGGAAAACTTAGGATCCCCCTAATGTGTTGCCCACTTTTTCTGAAAGACAGAGACTGTGATGACATGGAAAAGAGAAGGAAAACAGTCCTGTGGAGAAGGGGCCTCAGAAAGAAATTGTTGAGGAAACATTCTGCGTTCAGTACTGAGACAGAAAATTGAGGGGCAGTGTCAATGTAGTTCAGCAGAGAAACCACAGTGATAACTTGAGCTGAGGTTCCTGAGCTGTGACTAACTTTTTAACTTGTCTCTTGAACCTCTTTACTGCGCATGATATTAAAACACTGATATAATTGCTACTCAGTCAGGATGCTTTTATTATGTTACTATTCAATTGTAGTTGATAAAATAATACTTGGTCAACATTTTGCCATGAGAATATACAGTGATAGCTAGCTAGATGGAAAGTAAAAAAAGCAAGGAGTCTTGTGGCACTTACAGACTAACAGATTCCCTGCATGGTGTTTAAACAGGAGTATACAGCACTATAGTAAATGAAAGAATGAATTCACAGTACTGTGGCAGTTTTGGGTGATGTTGATCACTAATATGCCTCCTGAGCCACTGAGGTCTGAGAATCACTGCTGTAGGGAATACTGACAAGCAAAATGCTCAGAGCTGTGGCATGGAACTCTTGCTAGCTTCTGATGCTGTACAAAGGGGGGGAAAAAAAAGAAAAAAAAAGAAAAAAAAAAAGAAAAAAAAACAGGAAACCCAAGCCTACAAGAGAAATGGACTCCCATCACGGAGAACATGTATTTTTGTCTTTTTAATAAGTTTTCTCTGAAGAGGGAAACATATATCCATCCCATTAAACAGAAATTAACTTTAGACTCAGTGTCATAATACAACCAGTCAATGAAAACAGAAGGAAAATTTTAGCAGAAAAACATCACTTAAATGCTTCAAGACAGACTGTTGGCAGTCACACACAATTGACTTAATTGTCTCACTTTTCTGCAGATCAACAGCAAGCTCTTAAAAGGTTATAAATATGAAGACACAAAGTGCTTGAGTTTAAATTCAGCTCCATATTAATTTCAACTCTTACTTCTGGAGAGGGGGGAGATTATTTATTATTAAGCATGCTGAGAAATAAATGTTCATCACATATTAGGTTAAAAAAAAACTGTCTACCACTGGAAGCAATGTGTTGTACATAGTTTGATTCAGAGTTTAGTCTTCACCCTGACAATCAGGCTCAATGACATGAACAATGCAGATACTTGGTTAGAAGGCTTTTATGATCTGAATCAACTTCAATCTGCAGTGAGAGCCAGTGCCTGTTTGCCACAAAATATTTGTTACTAATTTTAGCACACTGCATGAGATATCAGGGAAATTCCAAAGAGAATACTGAAAATTGCATTACATAAATTCACTGTACTTTCATTTAGTTACATTGCAATGTTCTCTGGATAAAAGAAATACAATGAGACAAAAATTCAGGAATGACAGAGCTTGGCAGTTCTTTGAGCGCTAATACATTCAGTATTAGGTGTCTATGTGTCACAGCACATGATTGATCAGAAGGTTTATGCCCTAGCCTGTCAGAGGAGGGGAGGCAGCTGACACCCCCCTCTGGCCACTCCCCTGGCTATATATACTGCCCCAACCCTGATCCTCCCCAGTTCCTTTTTCTGCCCTCAGCGATGGTCTTGGTACAGCCCTTTCCTTGCTAATGCAAGTGCCTGTTGTTTCTCATTATGTCAGCCACTTGTTCAGATTAGAGGACCTGCTTGTGGATATTGTTCCACCAGGAACTGGCTCTTCTATGGAACGTGTGAGATTGGAGCCAGAAGACCACTCCCAACAGCCACCAAAGATGCTGCCCTTAAACCTGTGCTTCTTGTGGCAAGGCCTTCCTGTGGGATGATCCCCACGAGGAGTGCCTTCGGAGGCTGGGTGGGTCTCACCAGGCCACCAACGGCTCCATCTGTCATTCCTTCAAGCCAAGGACACTGAAAGACAGAGAGCAAAGGTGCCGTGTGTTGGTCCTGGAGTAAGCACGGCAACCTAACCCTGAAGAATCAGGGTTGCCTTCAGCGCTGACACCATGTGCCAGGCCAGCACTGGAGTCCTCCTGGTGCTGCTCCCCTTGGGAGCAGAAAATGGTGCGGTTGGTGCCAACATTGGTACTGAAACACGCCCTCCGGTCTCACTCTCCCCACCCAGGCCCTTCCTGGCAGCAGGGGCAGGAGACGGTGCAGATCCCCACCACCCTGGAGGCTTTTGAGGCACCAAAGGCCCTCCTGCTTTTGCCTACACCTACTCCCCCAAAGCCGACTAAGCAGAGATGAAAGCCTGCTTTCCTGTTGGAAAGTGGACTCCTGCCAAATGGCAACACTCTCTGGCACCTAGTACAGTGCTGAGCTCCCTGACGCTGCAAGGTGAAGCCTCCTCAAGGATGCCAGGCAGTACCACCCCAGGCAGTACTCTAAAGCACCCTAGATCATGCGCTGCTTCTCCCTGGCACTGCAGCACCACTGCATCACCGGTGTTGCCTACTCAGCCTGGCACCAAGCCACTTGCGCAACAGGACAGCTCTCACTCCCCAAGTCTGGAGAAGATTACTCCTTCCAGAAGTAGCAGATGAGCCTGAAGAAGGTCACCAACACCACGTGCCTATCAGTACTGATGCCATGAATGGTTGGTACTGAGAGAAGTACCATTACAATGGGTTCACTGTGGTACCGAAGAGCCCAGGACCACACACTTAAACCCAGATGGGGAGCTGAACCCCAGACCAGGGTCATATATGGAGGACACCATGGCACACTTTGATCTTCTATGCCAGGTTACTACACACGTGGGCTTGGAAGTCGAACCCACTGGGGGGAACAGCACCCTTTATTTGATCCCAGGCTATCATCTCCCCTGGAAACTATAGTGGTGCCACTGCACCCAATTGTGCATGACATTGCCAGATCCCACTGGCAATGTCCCTCTTCCATCCCCCCAACATCGAATATAGCAGCACACAAGTACAGGGTCCCACTGGAGGTTTTTTCCTTCCTCATCCATCACCCAAGTCCAAGTCCCTGGGTGACTGAAGCTGCCCTAGGGTGTGAAGTGAAAACCCCCTGCCCCCAGATCCCATGTCAACGTCCAGAGGTGCTAGACAGCTGGAGGTTGTAGGCAGAAAGGTGTACTCAACCGCTGCCTTCGAACTCCGCATAGCGAACCACCAGGCACTGGTGGCTAGATACACCCTAGACATCTGAGACTCTTTTAAGAAGATTTAGAGACCTACTCCCCCAGGAGCATAGAGAAGATTATGAGTCCCTCCTAGAGGAAGGCTCACTGACATTCATGGACCCAATTCCAGCAGCATGGGATGCCTCAGACACAGCAAGCCAAGGGGTAGCCTCGGCTATTGTTATGAGGTGTGCAGCATGTCACTCAAGAAGCCATCCAGGACCTCCCTTTGAGGAACGGTCTGTATTTGTGGGGGACACAGACCTCCTGTTAAGTGGCATGAGGGACCCCAGATCAGACCTTCAATCTTTGAGCATGCTCCCCTCTCAAACTCCTAGGCATCCTCCTAGCCTGCACCATCATGGGGAACATCAGTGGTAACACATCAGGGGTCTCAAACACGTGGCCCTTGGTCCATGTGCAGCCCCCTAAAGCTATTTTCTGCAGCCTGCAGTGACATGATCATTACCAATATTTGCAATATCATTGTATGGAAAGGTTTCAGTGGTACGACCCTCAGGCTATTGTACTAATCCTCATGCAGCCCTCTACTAGTCCTCATGCAGCCCTTGTGGTGATCTGAGTTTGACACCTCTGCTCCAGACCCTCTCTACCAGGTAGGGAGCAAGATCGCCCCTCGGGGACCCATAATTCTTGCCTCCACAGGGGTCCCCTCCTTAGAATAGTGGGCTCACTGCTGAAAACCGCCCCAGGTGCACACCATCCTAACCTCCCACTGCTACCTTCTTATTCTGCTAAAACCCCTCAGAACTTAGCAAAGGCGTCCACATATATGGTTCTCCCCCCCCCACAAGTGAGGGGAGGGGAAACACCATCTCTGTTTCTTCATATAACTCCTCCCTAAGTTAGAGGGCCAGGTAACTGATCATAGGTTCCCACGCCCATATGCATCAGACTTTCTTCATAGCATAGCTCTGCCTCACAGCTAGGTACTTGCAGACAGCACTCAGCTTGCCCCTTTGCTACCATCTAGGGTCTTGCTCTGCCTCTACAGCTTCCTTCAAGGGTTATTAGTGACCGACTTGTTTCATGCCCATCCCTGCATACCTCCCTTCCTCTTTTCTCACAGGCTCATAATCTCCGATGACAAGAACCTCAAGAATCATTGCCTTGTCTAGACCCTAACCTTCCCCAGAACGTGAGCTGGTTATTATAAGAAGGTCAGGGTAAGGACATAGCCCCAACCAGAGTGTTGCAGCCTAGCCCTTGCCTTAGGGCCAACCCTATATGGCCACAATACACGAATAGCAGGGCACTCTCATTATCCCATACCTGTGGTGGGATCCTCAAACTCCCTTTTCTGGGTATCCATCCCACTATTGTGAGGTGATGCAGTGATGAGAACATCCCAAATAGCCCCAAGTCACCCTCACAGATCATTGGGGCTAGTCTTCACTGTGTTAGTAAGTGAACAACACTTGTGGGTTCTCTTGGGGGTTTTCTGTTCTTTTCCCCCATATGATATGCACTCTACCCCTTTTTTCACCCCATAATTTCCTCACATTGTGGAAAACAAAGTCCGGATGACCATGTTACCGATCACTTGGCACCTCTGGTGATGTCCACTTGAGGGTGCCTCCTCCCTTCCTTTCAGCAGGGCCTCCCTATAAGAACCCTGGGGTTCTTTTGTCCTGTGGTATACACAAGGTAGGGACACTTTGGTATCTTTCCCTCATCTCTACTCCTTTTATGGTATACCCTCTAGATATATCCGTCTGGCTACCTCTGTCCGCTGGTAGGAGTTATTCCCTTGTTTTTGGGCAGAAGGGTAAACCCCTGGGTTGGCTAATTCCTTCCATCTATCTAAGGCCTCCCACCCCCCATCTTCCTGCAAGGCTCCCATGGGGCACGGTGGAGAGGAGCCTTCCCCTCAGTAAGAAACAGAAGGCCATTCTTGCCCTGGGGGTTTTGCCCTGAGATGACATTTCCCTGTCTTATATGCTACCCCAGCATTTTCCGGGTAAGTGCATGCGAACATGCGAGGATGGATTTCCTGGAAGCTCATGGTCTACAGGCCTCTGACCGTACAACTCCGATACTGTCACCCTTTCCCTCTCCAAACATACTCCTCCCTCTCCCTTCCTTATCTGCTGAAGGAGTCCCCAAGTGGTTCTCCTCCTGCATTACACCCCTTTTAAGGCTTATCAGGACAATATCATCTTTCACAAACTGGGCAAAAAGAGATAGCGGTTTTCACTCTCAAGGGGTTTTTTTTGTTTTTTTGTTTTTGTTGTTGTTTGTTGTTTGTTTGTTTGTTTGTTTGTTGCTGTAAGGAAACATCTAATACAACTAACGTCCTCCAAAAGGAATGAGTGACCTATGGGTAAGGTAGCCTCAGCCATGCCCAGAAGGCTTCCTGGGACACCCCCGGGTCCACCTAGCACTGGGCCCTGGCCTGCCTGGGCATGAGTGGTTTAATTTACATTCTTCAGTTTTCATCCCCAGACCATCTCCAATCTTAACTGCTAAAGGTGTTTTGGGACTTTGAGCCCCTGTATGCTCAGCCAGGGGCTGAAGAGGGGCGGGAGTCGCTTCCCAACTTAGACCTGATCTCCCCTTCTATATGGTGCAAAGGAGTCTTGATATAGGTGAAGACCAGCCTCAAACCACTGGCCGCTTCTCTTCCCTACTCTTTGGGCCTTTCCTTGCTGCCTTAGAGCATGATCTCAGAGTCCTGGGATCCACTTACACCCTCCCAATGGAAAGGGAGGGGACTGAGGTGGAAGTCTTTCCACCTCCCCGTTCCCATGTTCTCGGGGTTTTTTCTTGTGAATCCTCCTTTGCCACTCTGGGCTCACATCTACCCCAAGGGAGGGACCAATCCTGAGTTAATATACAGGGATCCTGTAGGAATTGTCCCTAGAAGTCGTGTTCGCCCCCCACCTTAGCCAGGGGGCAGTGCAGATCACATACACCCCAACTTACAGGGGGAACTAAGAGGGGTGTTCTTTGAATCAGAGTTCCAGACTGATGGCCATAAACCCCTGGGTCTCTGAGGTTACCCCCTGCTGCCCTGAGGTGACCCCTCTTCTATCCGGACCACCCTGCTAGATCCTTTCTATTGGGGGCTTCTTTCCACCCAGCTCAATGAAACCTGAAGGTCATGGGGCTGCCCCCCCACCAGTAGGGTAGGCATTTGCCTAACTCTCTCTGTAGAGGTGCGACTCAAACTAACTGGCCCATCTTTGCTACTTCCCAATGTCCGTGGTTCTGCTACCACAGTTAGGATTGAAGGCCTGAAAATATTGAAACAGGCTCAAGGATTAGATCCCACTGTTTACACAGGTGGCAGACTTCCATCACAAATCCCTCAAGCAAAAGCCTCCCCATTTCCTGACGGTTTGCACAATACATACCATTTACAGGCTCCCCTAAAGTAGCTGGCAGGGCCCAATTTTACAAGCCAGGCTACCAATTCCCCTGGGTGTACAGGGAATAACCTGGACAGTATCTATGCCTACCTACAGAAGGTATGATTCACTTCCCTCCAATGTTTCTGGGAGTGCTCATAGAACAGTTGAGTGGTGTGGTGTTATCGCTACAGGGGTGAATAAGAGCCGAAGCCCATCAAATCAATCTTTCTCAATTCCCCAAGTTGGGGACTTTCTAGGCTTAGCACTGCCAACATTATACTTCCTAACTTATTGCATGGTGACACACAACTTCTCTCTGGTCCCCTTGCAAAGTGTTTTCCAGGACTCTGGAGAGTTAAAAGACATCCCCCTCCATGTAGGCTAAACAGCCTGCTTTCCAGGCACTCTTCCAGCTCTTGGAGATTGCCTTAAGGGGACAGCTGTGCTGAAGGCAGAAAACTCCAACTCTGCCTACTGTCCACAGTATGGCTAGTAGTCACCTAATACTGAATGTATCCAAGCAGCGCTTGAAGAAGAATTGTGGGTTACTTACCAGTAACTGTCCTTCTTCGAGATGGGCTGCTTGCATACATTCTGGATTCTCCCACCATCCCCACTATTCAGAGTTGGCAACCTTAAACGGACTGGGGAGGATCAGGGTTGGGGCCATAAATATAGCCACAAGAGTGGCCAGAGGGGGTGTTGGCTACTGACCCTGCTCTGACAAGCTAGGACAAAAAGCTTCCGACCAATCATGCACTGTGGCACGTAGACACCTAATTCTGAATGTATGCGAGCAGCCCATCTCAAAGAAGGATGGTTTCTGGTAAGTAACCCGCTGTTTCTAGTTTTATTTTTTGTTCTTCTTTCCTTTCAGGGAAGTGTTTCATTTAAATGTTAAGGAATGTTACATGATATAGCCTTGGTCTACAACAGAGGCAGGTGAACTATGGCCCACGGGCCAGATGCAGCCTGCAAGTATCTGTTCTCCCACCTGCCAGCTCAGAGCCACTCCTCACCCCCCCAGCTCCAGTGGTGGCTCATGCAACAGCCAGAGCAATGCTGCCACTCCTCTCCCCCCCCCGCCACCTCTAGTGGCAAGTCTAGCCATAGCATAGCCACTGTTCCTGCTCCCTCCTACCTTTGGAACAGTGGCAGTGTTCCACTGCTGGACCTGCCATGAGAGGCCATACAAAGCATGTGGTGCTCAGACCAAAAATGTTGCCTAGCCCTGGTCTACACTACCAGTGAAATTCAGTGGCAGTTGATGAGAGATAAGACAAGCTACAGAAAGTGGCTTGTGTATCTCCCATCAAATTCCTAACTCTTACTTATATGCAGCATCCCCACTGTGCTGTGCCAATGAGAAATGCCCTCCTGTTGATGCAGCATTACTCTTTTTGCATGGGTGGATTAATGCCACTGACTTTTGGATTGACTGAGCAGGTCTCCACTGCTGCTCATTTGATCCCACAGAAGTGATCCTGCAGCACCAATATAGGCAAACCCATAGCAACTGTACCTCTATTAAAACCCTAAATGTAAATGTACTTGGATAAAATTATATTAATTTAAGAATTCTCCTTTGTAATGACTACATATTTAGTGTTTGTCTGACAGTGGATATAGGCAGTTTTTTCTAAATATCTTTACTGGAATTAGACTGGGAACAGTTATCACTCAAACTAGCCTTAATGTTAACCACTCAGTCCTTCAGGGTGCTAACTGCTGGCTGAAAGTGAGCCCCTTCAACTCACACTGACTTTTGCACCTAGCCAGAGGTGCTCAGTATCTTAAAAAACTATACCTATATATTTTCAAAAATCTTGTCTAATGCTGTAGTAAATGATCTGTTTTGATCATTAAGGTGGGTCATTAAGAATCTACTAACAGTGTTCTTAACAAAGGGATCCTGATTCCTTCCCTATTTGTATGTTGCTGTGATACAAATGACCCAGGAGAAAGTAGGAGGGAATTCCTCTAGTATAGCTGCTGCATTTACCCCATGCAAGTCTCAGGGAAGGTAGCAGACTTTTGGGTTGGAAGGGATTCAGCTATCATGCACACTACTAAGGCGATTTAGGAAAGTGCCATAAGTCATAGGCAACATGACAGAGGTTACAATAATTTAGAGTAGCCTCTGATGCTACCTAAGCTCCACTTGGAATGGTTTTGTTCCCTGAGACAGATTTAAATTGAAAAAGGGGGGGCACCCCTGCTCCCCTATCTTCTGAGTATAGAAACTGATCCCATGTGTTTTAACCTCGGTCTGTTTAAAACATTTTTTTATTCATGCCTTAGAATAAGTTTGAAAAATTATTCAGTGCACGATTGCCATGTAAAATTGTCATTTCAATTAACTGTGAACTGGTTTCTTGAAATGGTAACTAGAATTGAACAAAAAAAAAAGATATGTGAAATGTCTCAATGTTATTTTGGTTCAAGGAGAAAAAATGGTGGAAGTGTTTCTAGGACTACCAACAGGACATCATAAAGAAAAATATAGAAGGTTTTTCTTTAATGTACCTATTATTTTCCCCATTCAGCTGAATAAGTATCATTTTCCTTTGCCATCACTGCCTTTAGAAGTATTTTTACCTTGTGGGGGCAAGGATAAATCCATTTGAAGAAAAGGCAAAGACATGACTTCTTGATGTTGAGCTGATCTCTCTCACAATAACAGACTAAGTCTGCCTTCCTCCTTCACTGTGATCATGCTGTGAATCTCTGATGCCGTTAACACCAGGTTGAAGGACTTTCTCTATTTTTCACTAATTCATGATAGGAAGGGGCATGAACAGTATGAAGCAGGAGACACCTAATTTGATACTAGTGTTTCATGTCTAGTTCCATGGGATCTCAAAAAAATGCTGCCATTCCTCAGCTAGAGCAGTTACAGGTAATTCTGTGAAACTATTTATCTACAGGCAATCTATAAATTACAGCATTGCCAGTGAAGTCTTTATAGTAAAGCTTGTGAGTCAGCACTTCTCTGTGTTTTGGGGGCTTACAGATGAGCCATAAAAATTTTTCTTTGAGTTAAATCAACATGAAAGGGAGAGTCCAGACAAGGATTTTTTTTTATTTTTTGAATCTCTCAGTATGTGTTTTGTATTTTTATAAATTTAGAAAAGCCAGATATTGTGAAAAGAGAAGCTGGTATTGTAGAGTTCATTCTATTTCTGCCTAACTTACAAATAGTTGTAATTATTGGTAGAGCTTATGCAAACACTTAGATAAGGCTGTCTAATGTCTTCTACTTGCTTTTAACCTTGTCATGCTTTTAAGTATTTGTGAATAAATTTTCCACACTTCATCTCTTCTTCAGGCTTATTTATTTATTGTATTTATGAAGGTTTCAGCAAAAATGGTTGAGCCATTAGCAGACTTACATTAGGGAAAAATAGGTACTTTTTCTAATCTTAAAATGTTTTTCTAGCTGTGTCTTGGAAGATCTCTAGGAATTCTGCAGTTTGAAGAAAGACTTTGAGATTTGGCAGAGGACAAGCACTATGGCATGGTGAGTGCTTTTTCAAATGTCTATGAAAATTGATCTCTATTAGTCAAATTGTAAATCCTTAAAAATGTTGTTTGCATATGCTTAAATAGAGATATTTAGAGGCTTGTTGCTAAAAGCTCTGAGTATTTTTTTTCTGCCTTTAGTATGCTTTCAGCCTCCCTAATGTTCCAGCTGCACTGAACTCGCTCCACTGATGAACTTCAGCTGAGACACAGCATCAGCAGTCACAGCTTCTGAGGTCAGCATGTTCAGCCAGGAGACCATGCATTCCAGTCTGAGTTTTTAACCATTTACTGAGTTTAATCCTTAAGCACATTTCAAAACCTTTATTATTACACAAAGCCTCATACCCTGGCCTTGCAAGACAGGCTAATATATTTTCCCCATTTTGCTATCAATGGCAGGTTGCACAAGGTAAGTTCAGGAAAAGCTTGGGATATGTGTATATGCATTATGACACAGTCTAACTGCAATATCTGACAAAAAAATCAACACTTCTAGATGACAAGGGGTTACAGGAAGCTCCCCTTTTTAGTATGTATATCCTGGTACTCCCAAGAATGTCATGTATGGTATCAAGGAAAAGCCAGCATCACACAAATTATGAATAGTGTTGTTAAATGTATGTACTACTATTAGAAAAAGTGTTAGGTATATATAAATGGAAATATATTCTGATGGTTCATATCAAGATGCTAACCCCTGCCAGAGGTAAACAATTGATTTCCTGCCAGACCACAGATATTTATCCAGCTTTCTATTGAAATGAAAAGAACAGTATTTTCTCATTCACAATCATGAGTCTGAGCTCAATGCAGATGAAGGAGCATGTGAAGTAAGGGAAAGATGATCATATTGGTCCCTTCTGACCTTAGATTCTATGAGTCCATGATCAGCAGGGGAGAAAAGAGGCTTGGATCTGAGAGTGCACTTCAAAGATCTGCTGGAGTATACTTGGGGCATAAGGAAAACACATTGTTATCCTGAACATAAGTAGTAAACAGACATGCTTGCATTTATGAAAATGGGATCAAAACTGTCCCCAGACTAGAAATACTGAAACAAGTTTTGGATAAGACTACTTGAGACAGGAGAAACAAGGAGTCCTGTGGCACTTAAAGACTAACAAATCTATTTATTGTGGGAGAAAAATCTCACTTCATCAGACACTTTAATCTTCAAAGCATCTGATGAAGTGGAATTTTTCTCCCATGAAAGCTCATGTGATAAATAAATTTGTTAGTCTTTAAGTACCACAGGACACCTTTTTTCTTTTGCTAAACTAGACTAACACAGCTACCCCTTTGGAACTTTGACAGGAGGTTTGTCACCCTTACCAAAGTTCAGTTCAGTTTCTAGAAAGTATGTGTGGGGTTTTTTTTATGCATAACAATTTGTTTCCAATATTATTCACTATTCAATAGATTTTTTATTCTGTTCTAATAAACTAATTGTTTTCCCTACAAATATACCTAAGCACTATCATGTTTTGCAGCACAGGAATCCTGAGTTGACTCCTATGAGTTGGTGTGTTTACTGTCTTAGGGGGACAGCTGACCTGATGATTGTACGAGTGTTCAGTGGAGAATGGTCTGAGAACTACAGAGGAACACGTCAAAGGATTTTGGGGACTGGGGCACACCTATTGTTAACCTGAAAGGAAACGCAAAGGCTGGTACAGCTCAAAGGAGCTTGTTAAGAGGGCTAACAGACTAGAGTTGTCAGGGAGCTGACACCCAGTTAAACACAAGCATGTCTCTGTCTGTTGCTTGAGGCAGGGATGTAACAAGGAGACTTGCAGCCCTCGTCACCCCAAGACTGCCACACATGATCATGTGCTATTTATCCTAAAGAACTTTTGCTGCATTTGGTGCACAGGATGGACATTTAATAAAGAAACAGCAAAGGACTGGAGCTCAAGAGCTAGGTCCTATTCCTGGCTCTTTCACAGTCTCTCCTCATGAAGTTGGGCAAGATAGCCATAAAGCATGTGTAAAAAAAGGACCAAATTAAGGCTGCCTAAGCAGCTTAGTTCTAGCTTTTCCTTGTCTGGCACTATTAGCATTATTTTAATGTCATATAAAATAATTTGGCAAGAAGTCACTATAAAATATGTGCTTCACCACATATGTAGTTAACAAAAAAAAATAATTTCTCAATTAAATGCCATCCCTAATGTTCAATAGAAAAATCTGCTGTACTTTTTATTAGCTATCTAAAATTATCATTCTGTTACCACAAAGCATCTATAATGTCAGCTGGGAGAGATGTGCAAATCCTTTTCTATTCAGCTAGGTTTGATTACAGTTTGCATATATCTTTCAGTCAGCTAGGTTAAGAACAGATCAATAAGGCTACTGTACTTACTTATTTGTTAACACGGAACACAAAACAGCTTTCATGGTATTAGGTTAATCTAGCAAAATGGGAATGTTGCTACTTCTCAGTATTTTCATTCAGTTTTTTCTCCACTTCAAAGCTTGTGCTGAGCTGCTTGGAGTAAAAGTGGCCTTTTGGCCACTTGGTAGGGAACAGTATTAGAAATCTGAAGCTGCTAAGAGAATTATTATTAAAACATTCAAATTAATCTGCATCCTTTTAGAGGATCTTATCTTTACATTTATTTGCTCCCTGAAGGTCTTCAAATTCATATCATCCAACTTAATTTCACATTTCTTTCACTTTCTAACAGATCCTAACATTAACTGACTACATTTTATTGCAAAATAACATTTTTCTTCTCTCTGCAAAAGCCCTCTTCGTGGATTAAACGGCACACAGAGCCCATTAGGGTACTTCCACCAACTATATGCATTTGCATACTCCTGACACATCACAACATAGCAGCAATTATGTAGAGGCCTCTTCCTGCTCCCTGCCTCAGTTGCTTATCATGCTTGCTTTCTTCTCAGCCTCATCCAGCTGCTGAGCTAATCAAATCAGTAGACTCCCCACAAATGCAAGTGATTCTTTCTACCATTTCAAACCCAAACTACCAGTAAGTCCCCCCTACTCTAGCAACATGCAGTGAATTAGAGAGCTGGTTGTAGAAAAGCTAAATTTCCAATTGCTAACAACATTGTGTCACACTCCTTTTTTCCATCTGAAGTACCATATATAATTGGGTATAAGCTGATCTGGGCAAAAGCCGACCCCCCAATTCTGAGCCCCAAAAAGAAGCTAAAATTGGTGACCCAGGTATAAGTCACGGTCCCCTTTTGGTCTTGGCCCGTAACCCCCCACCCACTGCTGCTGGCTTCCTCTGGAATTTCTGACAGCTTCCCTACCCCAAAATCTCTGCTGCTGCTTTTCCCTTGCCCCCCTGCTGTCCCTTCCTCACTCCTGCCCTCCTGCTCTGCCCTGTCCTCACTTCTGTCACCCCTGCTGCCCCCTGCTCTGTTCTTTCCTCACTGCTGCCCCCTGCTCTGCCCTTTCCTCACTGCTACCCCCCTGCTCACTTCAGTTTCCTGCTGTTGCCCCCCCTGCTCCTCCTGCTGCCCGCTGCTCTGCCCCCTTCTCACTGCTGCTTTCCGCTCCTCCTGCTGCCCCTTCCTCACTGCCACCCCCTCCTCCACCCTTTCCT
>ML681979.1:8741242-8829696 GCA_007922195.1 Podocnemis expansa
CCCCCCCCAACTCCCAGTCCCTGTCGCTGCTTCCCTGGGCTCCCCAAAAACACTGGGTCCTCCTGCCACTTTCCCCAACTCCCTAACCCCCGGTCCCTGCTGCCGCTTCCCTGGCCTCCCTGAATCCCCCCCTCAATGTCCAGGTCAACCCCCCCCCCCGGCCCCCTTACATGGCCACTCCAGACGCCGGGGTCCCCTCCTCACTCCAGCCCCAGCCCCTGCTGACTGCCCAAGATGGCCGCCCGGCAACACTAGGGCTCCGGCCTGCCACATGGTCTGGGAAACTCCTGGGAGGGGCTGTCTACCATATTCCCTTGAGTATAAGCTGAGAGCCTGTTTTGAAGCCAATTTTCAGGCACAACATTTTTGGCTTATACATGATGATATACGGTAAATGCAGTGTTGTGAAAAGGTATCAGAATGAGAGTTTAATTGATGCAGGATGTGAACCAATGGAAGATTGTACAAATCCTAACTCTGTGTTACCACTGATGAAAATTCTCTTAAAGGAAGTTGTAGCAGCTCAAGGCACTCACAGTCTGGATTTTCCCAAGGGTACTAATATCAGCCAATAGAATCCTCAAAACAGTTGTCCATGATTATAATGTTCCCAGAATATGCTGAATCAGGTCATCTAATGGGTGGCCTCTGCCAAAGAAATTCTTTGGGAGGATCAAGAACAAATTAAGGACAGTTTTTCATGTGAAACCTCAAGAGGATTGGCAGTGAAGCCATTGACTGACCTCTCTGTGATGATCAGCCGAACACAGAATCTCTTATCAGTTACCTAAATAGATATAGAATAGACAGTAATATGGAGACCCACTTTTGTGTTTCCTAGTCTTCTCTTGGTGAGAACAATATTTTTTGCAACATGGATATCTGTCTGCTAGAAACTATACCAAGACTTCCAAGTTAGAATAAGAGAGGAATGATAGCTGAGCAGATAAATATCTTCTTTATGCAACCTTTCTTTTGCCTGAACATCTGGTCAGAAAAAATAACTAACTAAATAAAAAATAACCAATGAGGAATTGAAGTAAACCTTATTTACAGACAAGTATGTGTCTTCTTGGTTTGAAAGTCTTTGAGCCCTTACCTAACACCTAAAGAGCAGGCAATTACTCACAAAGTAAAAAAAAAAAATATGTAATATTATTCTCCAAGCTATATGAGTTCTTGAACTGCACTTTTTATGACATATGATTTTTGTTGCTCATTACAAATTATTAATGGCTTGATTTTTAGAAATAGTCAGCATCCATATCTCTTTCTAAAGCATCACTCTAAATCTTCATAACAATTATTTTGCATGCTATAGCATGTCACCAATGATGATGTACAGGATTTATCCAAACTTTAATGTAGTAAAGACTAACTATATCTTTTGGCAAGTCTAGTGAGCTGTAGAATAAAAAATCAGAACTGACATTTATTAAAGGAATGGCATCTAGTAAAGTTTCACAATGACTCCCATTATAAGATGCTGTTTTCAGTTGCTTATAACTTAGCCATTTGGACTGAAACTATCTATGTCACATATCTGCCTCGATTTGAATTTTCTTGAAAAAAATAGCAAAAATGATTCAAGCAACTCTGAGAACAAGGCTTTAGTAAAAGAAGTTACAAACCTTATGTAGTAATGATGGTACTTCAACATGCATGCCTCTGTGGGTGCTCCTGTGTAGGTGTGTCTGGGTCCTCATGCTGCTGATCAGAGAACTTTGATAGCAGTGTTTGTTGGGCCCACACGCGTGCTGTCTTTCCTCACTCTGTATCATGGAGCTAACCAGTGCATTCAGACTAACTAACCTCATTTCCTTCTCTACTACAGTCATAAGTGGGAAGTCTGAAGTAGAGGGGAAGAGGAGCACTCCAACGGAAGCATGCGCAAAATGAGTAAATTCTTCTTTGCATATTGTTCCAATGAGTACTCCATTGTAGATGACTAGTGAGTCATACCACTTCTGGAGGTCTGGGGCTTCCGTGTCAGGTTAGTAATGGATGACTATACTGTGCAGCTGAAGACTGCACCAGAGAAATAGTCCTCCGTGATCACACGTTCAGCAAAGGTATGGACTGATGCCCATGTTGTTTCTATGCAAATTGCTGAGATAAGGATCTCCTTAAAGAAGGCTATGGATGAAGCAATCAATCTTGTGGAAAGTGTTCAGATCGAGTCTGGAGAAATCACAGTATGAATATGGTAGCATTGTCTGACATGATTCAAGGCGAGCTTAAAGAGTCTTTTGGCTTATATTGCTTAGCCCTAAGATCTTTCTAGAGAGGAACAATTCAAGAGGTTTCCTTTGTGCTATCCAGGTAGAAGGCCATGACTCTCCTAACTTCTTTGGTCTATAGTATAGCATCCCTATTGCCTCAGTGAGACATGGACAGAAGATCAAAAGGTGGATTTATTGATTCAAGTGAAAAAAGTAAGTTACCTTAGGCATGCACTTTGGATAGCCCTGAGCATAGCTTTCTCTGGGAAGAATACTGGGCAGGGTGGATGTGCCTTCATATCTGCTATCTCCCTTATTCTTCTAACTGAAGTAATTACTATCAGAAGTCATTTTCATCAACAGGTATGTTAGCAAATGGGTGGCATAAGGTCTGAAGTGGGGTCTGGTCAGCCCTTTCAGCACCAGATTTATGTCTCAGAACGGAGTAGGAAATTGAGATTGAAGAAAGAGGTTTGTTATACCCTTAAGGAACATGGTGGTGGTTGGGTGTGATAGAACTGACTACCCTTCAATGGGCTGGTGAAATGCTGTAATGACTGCTAGATGGACCATGAAATAGCTCAGGAATAACAGCAATTTATTTTTTTAGGAGCCAGAGCATATTCTAAAACATGTGGAAGAGTTGCTGACACTGGAGAGATTTATCGGGATGTATCCAAATCTGAAGCCATTTCTGCACGTAAGGGCATCTTGTGGAGAACTCTTTACAGTATGGTAGAACCTCTTGTATATCCTTTGAGCATGAGTTCTCCAGGTGATGGAATCAGGACAGAGCTGAGCCATGCTTTGAGGAGGACAATCCCCACGTTGGGGTGTATGATACCTCCCTTTTTCCTGTGAGAGGGGTTGTGGGGCATTCAGAAAAGAGTTCAGTGGGCACATTGTGAGTTCCATCAAATAAGAGAGTTCCATCAAATCTGTCTTGACCAAGTAGAAACAATCAGAATTACATAAGCTCTGTCCCTTTTTATCTTTAGCAGGGCATTCTACAGAAGAGGAAACAGCGGAAAAGCATAAAGAAGGTCCATGTCCCTAGGAGGAGAGCATCACACAGAGAATATTATCCAATCACTGCCCTGGAGCAGTATGATAGATGCTTTTTTGTTCTGGTAAGAGGCAAACAGGTCTGTGCAGGGTGTCCTCCACTGTTTGAACAAGTTATGAAATACTGATGGGTTCATCTCCCACTTGTGGTCATGGGGAATTTGCAAATAAGTTTGTCCACTATTGAATTTTCCATGCCCAGGACATAAGCCATGGAAAAGCTGATATTGTGAGAAATGCACCAATTCCATAGTCTCATTGAATCTGTGCACAAGGGAGGATGACCTGGCCCCTCTGTGGTGGTTTGCGTAATACGCACTTTATGTTGTCTGTTAGCATCTTTGTATGTGATCCTACTACCAACAGGAGGAAACAGGCACAGGCATTCCTGACTACTTAATTTGAAGACACTGATGTGTCAGAATATGTCCATATTTATCTTGCATTGTGAGGGCATTTAACTGCATAACACATCCTATGAATGATGCAATAGTGGTAGGAGGTGATCATGGTGATGCCTTCAAGAAAGTGGTTCATGTTAATGTATTGACTGGGTACTTCCTCCAGTCCAGGGAGTTTTTGATCCTGGTGGAATGTGATGGGATATGTCCAGACCATCCCTGCTCCATTTGTAATCTGAATTAAACCATAGTTGTAGGCATTGCAGGCAGAGTTTGGCATGCCATATCACACCTGTGTCCAGTAACATATTCCCCAGGAACTGGAGGCACAGCTTGGCTTGTATTTGAAGACTGCACTGAGCTGCATCCACAGGTGCGATCAGGGACAGGAACATGCCATAGGAATACAAAACCTTAGGCTGTAGTGCATCTAGGTCAACTCCTATGAATTCCAAGTATTTTCCTAGTGTCAGGGTTGACTTCTAGGTGCTGATCTGAAGGCCCACTTCTGTGAATAAGTGCATCATGATATTAGTGACTTTATGAGTCACCTGGAGTTATTGGGCTCTGCAGACACAATCTGACCTGGTCAGGATAGATCAGTATCCCTTGTTAGTGTAGATGAGTGGCTATCATTGTAAGAACTTTGGAAAATACTCTCCAGGCCAATGAAAGTCCATAGGGGAAAACTCTGCATTGGTAGTGGTTGTACCCCAGAGTAAACCTGTGAAATTGTCTGTGAGCAGGTAATATTGAAATATGAAAGTAAGCATCCTGCAGGTCAAGGGCTGAAAGTCAGTGTCCTTGATCTTACAATGGAATGAAAGTTCATAAGTAGACCATCTTGAATGTCTGAACTTTGACAAATATGTTGAAAGCTCTGAGGTCCTGAATGGGTCTCCAATGTCCCTTCCTTTTGGATATTAGGAAGTAATGAGTAGAACACCTTGCCTAATATATGTCAAGGCATTGATTATACAGATCCTAATTGCAGGAGTTGATCTAACTCCTAACATAAATTCTTGTGAGAAGGTCCCTGCAGAGGGACAGGGAAGGGTACTGTAGGACAATAGAGGGATGAAGTGGATGGAGTACCTGGATCAGATGGTCTCTGACATTATGAGCTCCCAGGCACTGCAGAATGCTGTCAAATGGTGCCATATGAGTGCATAATCACAGAAAGTAGTGAGAAGTGTTTTTGTGGTACTATAGCCTGGGTGGCAAAAGTGGTGCTTAGAGGGATTTGGGTCAAAGACTGACACTGAAGGTTTACATTCCTTTTTTTTTTTGTTTGTTTGTTTGGTTTTTTTTTGTTTTTTGTTTTTTGTTTTGTTTTGTTTTTGCCTGTTTCCTTTAGGGCTCATAGTGTTGCTCTGATGGGAACTGTGACTAATAAGGTTTGTGCTGAGATCAGCGGCTAAAATATATGTTTTGCCCCTATGTGTAGATTCCTAGGCTATATCTATATCTGCTTTTTTAGTTCAAACTGGCTAATCCAAACTAAAAAAGTTCGAGGTTAGTCCAAACTAGCCTCAGGCTACTTCAGACTAACCACAGCTTTTTCATTCGAACTAGCTGCACATTCTAGTTCAAAATAACTTTTTAATTCAAACTAGTAAGTGTGGCTAGTTCAAACTAATGGGTTAGTTCAAACTAAAGAAGTTCAAACTAAACCATTGGTCTGTGTCTACATCACACTAGTTCAAACTTAAAGTTTGAACTAAGTGCTTAGTCCCAACTAACCAGTTGAACTTATTAGTTTGGAACAAGCTTTGCTTAGTTCAAACTAAGAAATTTCCGAGTAGTGTAGACAGAGGTCTGGTGCAGTGGTTCCCAACATTTTCTCTGCCATGGCACACCTTGCTACCTTTAATTAATTTGAGGAAACCATATAGTTTCCAAATAAACTCATAAATATTCATGAGCCAATCCAGAGCTTTTTGAGTAGTTTTTCAAAAATGTCTATGGCACCCTTGCTCAGACCTGACGGCACACCTGTGTGCCATGGCACACTGGTTGGGAAACACTGGTCTAGTGACCTGAGGGTAGCCCTGGAATCTTTCATTGTACAAAAGAAGGCAATGATGATCACTTTTGGCTACCACTGGGTTCACCAAGCTTACTTCCTGCTCTCTCTTCTGATCTGTGAGTAGAGTCACCCATCCAGTTTTTTGATCTGTTATCTTTTGAAGTCAAAGTTTGACAGGAAGACACATGTCCAACAGACATTGAAGTCAGAGAGCTGTCACAATAACGATTAGTTTTGGTGAAGCTCTCTGTCCTTTCATGATCTCAGCCAGAACTGCATAGTGGATGCACTGGGAGTGCTTTGTCCATTATTGGGATTGTATCACAAGAAGTGAGGCACCTCTTGAAGCCCAGAGAACTTTGCAGACCCTCTTCCAGGAGATGTCCTCCTTCCAGGGATTGATAAAAGATGAAAGTGTCTTGGGGGGGGGGGGGGGGGGGGCGTGGCCAAATAAACAGTTAGAACAGGGAAAGAAGCAACAACAACAACAACAACAACAACAACAAAAAGGTCCAAAGGAAGCTAAAATTTAACAAATGTAAGATGTTAAATGATTGTTACATGGATAGGTAAAAGGTTTCATCTCTAGCTAAAGGTGGTTGAACAGGAACTGAGGATGGTTACCCCATGCGTGCTGGCTAGCCTTATGACACAGCATGTGTGGACCAATGTGGGAAGCGTACATGTGTGAACCCATCATACACTATTATCAAAGTTCTCTAATCACAGCGGAGGGAAGCAGACACACTTACAATGGATCATTTCTAGGGACACTATTTGGCCAAGTTATAAACCTCTGAAAATTTGCACTTTACGTACGCTCAGTAGAGGCTTAGATTTCAGCAACTAAATGCATTCAGGAATCTGTTTGTATTGGGCATGCTCCATTCATAACTAAGGAGGAGCTTTTTTTTCTGCAGTTGCAGCTCTGCTTTCTGCAGGCTCTGATAGTCTGGATTGAGACACTTGAACTAAGAGCAGGGAGCCTGTCTCAGCTGTGCTCTCAGTGACCAGGCTGTCTGAAGCAATGTGGAGGTGGAAGCTGCTTGAATGCAGAAGGAATAAGTGCCAGATGTGTGAGAAGTGTGGTGAAAAGGTGTGGAGGTGGGAGTTGTGGAGACTGGAGCAAGGATCTTGGGAAGGGAAGTGCAGAAGAGAAATGGAAACTAGAACTGGAGGTGAACCAGAGGTTGGGAAAGAGAAACTGGAATTGACTAGAATTAGTTGGAAAAGGAAACTGGAACATGGAATAGTGGGTCAGAGACAGGGAGAGGGAGATAAGGAATTCAGGGAGGAATACAAAGAGTAAGTGGGAACAAAGAACATAGGTCAGTAAGGGGGAAGCAGTGACTGGTAATCAGTGTTGGGGGGAGCTAAACATATCAGATGAAGAACTAAGAACAAAGAAACTGAAATTAGCTGGGAAACAAAATAGAAGACAAACTGGAAGATGGGGAAACTGGAACTGGCTATATAAGAAGACTGGGACCTGGGACTGGGAGTCAGAAGTGGTGAGACTCTGACTTGCTGGCAAGGTGACTGGGACTGGAATGAGAAGCCCAGGAAGGAGAGACCAGAACTGGGCAAACAAGGAGAATGAATTGGGATGGGAAGCCATGAGTGGGGAAAGAGAGAGGACTAGAACAAATAATTTGGAGACAACTGAGGCAGGGGGAGTCATACTTAGGGTGAATGGGAAAAAAATCAGTGCTCTCTAGATCACATTCTAGAACTTAAAATGGAATCCAAGATTCTTATATCTCATCAAATCCTTCTCCTCCGCCCCAGTCACAGCATCCTGGAGCACATCCACAATGATACAGTCTCTTAAATATATATAATCCAATTTTTTTCCCACAGGACACCTGCCACATTTAGTTCCAAAGGGGCAGCCATGTTAGTCTAGTTCAGTAAAACAAACAAGGAGTTCCATGGCACTGAAAGAATAACACATTTATTTATTGCATGAGCTTTCATGGGAGAAAATCCCATTGATGTAGTGGGATTTTCTCCCATGAAAACTCATGCAATATTTTTTTTTTTTTTGGCTTTCAGTGTCACAGGACTCCTTGTTTGTTTTACTTCCTCATTTAGTGTATAGTGTGAACCTGTTCTGGGATGGGGATAAATCAGGGTTGTGCTATGAAGGAGGATATTGTCCATAGGACCCCTGCCTAATTTATTGCAAAGGTCAGAGGCACATAATGAGTGAAGGAGAAAACTGCAGGGGAAAAAAAGGGTCTCAGGGTACAGGCAGTTGAATATTGTCCTGGAGAATTGAATCCCATCTCTACCTCTGCCACAGTATTCCTTTGTGACACTAAGTCAGTTATAAGCAACTTTGTCACAGGCTGTGTACTGCTTATTTTCTGGGTTCCTAATGAGATCCTAGGTGTGGTTTGCAGAGAAGAAAAGAAGTCATAGGTACAATTGAACTCAGTAAGAGCTGGGCTCTGAACATATGAAGCAATATATAATGCTATGTACTCTGAAAAAAGCAAGTGCTATTTTAAAATTGGGCACTCAAAATTAGTGGACACAATCTCTCTGTATCTGAGTTCCCCATCTTTAGAATGGGGAAAATAATGACTCTAACTTGACAGGGCTATTGTAAAAATAAATTAATGTGTGTTTGAGAATGGCTCAGATACTGTAGTGATGAGCATAAACAAAAAGCTCATGTGGAAATCAATAACGCTGTCTTCAAAGCAGGGCTGGAATAATGTTCAGTAAATAAAGCGAAGCAATGCACGAGAAGAAAACAAGTTACTGAACAGCTGCTCACTAATTGAACACCATCCATTCTGTCCAAGAAATGCAGCAGAGTTCCTGTGGTAAAATAGTAAGTGGTCATCTAATTCAGTAGTTCCCACCCTTTTCTCTCTGCCCTGGCACACCTTGATACCTTTAATTATTTTGAGGCACACCACCATATAGTTGCCAAATGAACTCATGAATATTCATAAGACAATTCAGAACTCTGATTAATTATTCAAAAAATTCTCTGACACACCTGCTCAGGCCTGATAACACACCCATGTGCCATGGCACACTGGTTGGGAAATGCTAATTAACAACTTCATCATAACTACAGTATATGGGAAAAGAAGAAAATTAAGGTTGCCCGGACCATCTTTCATGTATAAGACATATTATTACCAATTACACTTTGGTGGTTTAAAAAAAAAAGGACCCAATCCCAATAGGTATTGTCTCCTATGAACTGTTTACCACGCCTAACTCAATTAAATTGGGAGATGAGGACTCTCAACATCTTACTGGCTATGACTGAAATTCCTAAAAGTGTGGAATATAATTGAGTCAATAACCTTAGTTTCCTACTCTTATTGTATACTCACTGTATTTAATTATTTGCTCATAATGGCCTTCAAGAAATTGATAGTACATATTTAGAGTACATAGAGCCCTCAGATCAATAAAACTGAGCTGGAAATCAGACTTCCATTTTGGCCATTTTCATGACAATAACGTAATCTCTGTCTGTCTATTATGCAGTCAGTCCCTATCATACCTTCTAACAGCACCTTTTTTTTAATGAAAATTTTCTCCTAAGCCTTTCTATTTTAGGGCAGAGCCAAAAGACTCAGGATGAATTAAAATGAAAAATAAAATACTCAAAAGTTAAATTATTTTTTTAAAAAACCTCTGCTAAATCTTTTCAATTGTACTGGTAAGATTTAGGTTAGATTTTAATTTATTCCATCCAGCTTTGCCCCCCCTACAACAGCTGCATTATCTGAACACAGCTGAGAGAGCAAGGTGTAGTTTTGTGCTGCATTTTAACAGGATCTGAAATGACTGTGCTTTGTTTTAGAGCAGCCTGTTCCAGTCTATGCCATTCTGTACTGCTACTCACACTGCACTTCAAAGCTTTTGAGAAAAAGTCTAGCTGGGAATTAAGGAAGGAAAAACAGGTTACTTACTGGTGACCAGTGTTCTTCGAGAGGTGTTGCTCCTGGCCATTCCCCCCTAGGTGTCGGCATGACATGTGCATGGCACGCCAGAATTTTTTCCCTTAGTGTACCCGTAGGGCCAGCTGTAGCACCCCCTGGAGCGGCACCTTCGCTGCTTCCCATATAGCATCCAGCCGGCCCCTCCCCTCCTCAGTTCCTTCCACCCTTATTCCAGTGTGGGGAGGCGGGAGGGAATGGAATGGCCAGGAACAACACCTCTCAAAGAACGCTGGGTACTGGTATGTAACCTCTTCTTCTTCTTCGAGTGATTGCTCCTGTCCATTCCCCCATAGGTGAGTATCTAGCCTTACCTTGGAGGTGGGAGGAATCAACGGCCTACTGACTGGAACCCTGCTGTACCCACTGCCGCATCCTGCTGAGCCTGCTGGGTGATGGTGTAGTGTTGTGCAAAGGTATGCGGGGAGGACCATGTTACCGCCTTGCAGATATGACTGGAACTCCTGCCAGGAAAGCTGTCAAAGCCGCCTGTGCCCTGGTTGAGTGGGCGTTCACCCTCGGCGGCCACTTTCCCTCTAGCTTGTAGCACTCCTTAATACATGCTACAATCCAGGAGGCAATTCTCTGTGAAGAGACAGGTCGGCCCTTCATTCTTTCTGCAACAGCTATGAAGAGTTGCTTTGTCTTGCGAAAAGGCTTTGTCCTTTCAATATAGAAGGCTAACGCCCTTCGCACGTCCAAAGTGTGCAGATGCTTATCCTTCTCTGTGATGTGAGGTTTGGGCCGGAAGATCGGTAAGCAAATATCCTGGTTCAGATGAAACTGTGACACCACCTTAGGCCTAAAAGCCGGGTGAGGGCGTAACTGAACCTTGTCCTTAAAAAATAGAGTATATGGCAGTTCAGCTGACAAGGCCCATAACTCTGACACTCTCCTGGCCGATGTGACTGCTACCAAAAATGCCACCTTCCACGAAAGGTAGAGCAAGGAGCATGTCGCCAAGGGCTCGAACGGCGGCTTTATGAGTCTAGATAGGACTAAGTTCAGGTCCCATTGCGCTGACGTTGGTTTGATCGATGGGTACATTTTAGACATACCTTTCAGAAACCGCTTAACTATAGGCATTGTGAACAATGAAGAATGCTCCGAGGTGCGGCGGAAGGCTGAGATAGCTGCCAAACGGACCTTAAGGGAAGCTACAGACAATCCCGAAAACTTCAAATACTATATGTAATCTAGGAGTCTCTGAACAGGAAGAGTGAAGGGGTCCCACTCCTTGTCCGTGGACCTCTGAGCAAACTTCCGCCACTTAGCCTTATACGTCACTCTGGTGGAATGTTTTCTGCTACTGCAGAGAATCCTCTGCACCGGAGAGGAGCACAATTGCTTGCCTCTTGTTAGCCATGAAGGATCCATCCGTGGAGGTGCAAGGCCTCCAGGTTGGGGTGAAGCAAGCAGCCATTGTCCTGGGTCAAGAGGTCTGTTCTCCAAGGGAGTTGGATTGGGCTGTGAATTGCCAGTGTCATCAGGGTCGAGAACCAGTGCTGCCTCGGCCAAGCTGGTGCTATTAGAATGATCTGGGCCCTTTCCACTCTTATCTTCTGCAACACCTTGGGCACTAATGGGGTCGGGGGGGAGGCGTAAAGCAGCAGACTCGACCACGGAATGTTGAAAGCGTCTGCAAGCGAGCCCGGGCTGTGACCCCTGAATGAACAGAACTCTGGGCACTTCTTGCTGTCCTCAGAGGCAAATAGGTCCAGATGGGGATGACCCCACCTGTGGAAGAGGTCCTCCACCACTTCCTGATTCAGTGACTATTCGTAGGTCATAAGCCTCCTGCTGAGCGCATCCTTTAAGCAATTTTGGAAGCCCGGTATGTAAGAAGCTACAGGGTGAATCCTGTGGAGAATGCAAAACTCCCAAAGCTCCATTGCGTCCTGGCACAACTGCCTCGAATGAGCACCCCCTTGTCTGTTGATATGGAACATCGCAGAAGTGTTGTCCATCCGTATAGACACTGTCTTCCCTTCTAGCGCCTCTCGAAACACCATGCAGGCCAGGCGAACAGCCCTGAGCTCTTTGATATTGATGTGTAAGAGCATATCCTTGTCCTCCCAAAGGCCTTGCATGCTGAGATGCCCCAAATGGGCCCCCCAGCGCCGGTCTGATGCAACCATTACAAGGCAGAGTGATGGGTCAGCGGAGGGGAAGGGGACTCCAGAGCATAGGTTGGCCTCCTGACTCCACCACATGAGGGACTTCTGCACTGGTGCCGGTATGGTGACCATCCCATCCAGACTGTCTCTTCCCGGACGGAACACGCTCGCCAACCATAACTGCAGCGGGCGCATGCGGAGGCGGGCATGCTCCACAACAAACGTGCATGCTGCCATAAGACCCAGCAGTTGAAGGCATTCCCTGATGGAGGTCATCGGAAACTTTGCTAAGGAGTCCACCAACTGGGAGCGGGTTAAGGGGAGACTCGCCCATGCCGTTGCCAAGTCCAGGACTGCCCCAATAAACTCTATCCTTTGAGTCGGCTGCAACCTTGACTTTTGGATGTTTATCAGCAGACCCAGACGAGTGAATAGGGACTGCACCACCAACAAGTGAGACAGCACCTCCTGCTCCGAGCAACCCGAGACCAACCAGTCATTGAGATATGGAAAGAGAGTGACCCCGCGCCATCTGAGGAACACCGCTACCACCGCGAGGCACATTGTGAATACTTGAGGCGCCGCTGAGAGGCCGAATGGGAGAACAGCAAATTGCAAGTGTCTTTGGCCTACAACAAACCACAGAAATTTTCTGTGCTTGGGATTGATTGCAATATGGAAATACGCGTCCTGTAGGTCTAGGGCAATGTACCAATTGCCCGGATCCAGAGCGGGAATGATTGAGGACAGGGATACCATACAAAAACGGGTCTTTCGAAGAAAACGGTTGAGGCACTTTAAGTCCAGGATAGGCCGTAAAACCCCCCTTCGCCTTGGGGATAAAAAAATAGCGGGAATAGAACCCCCGGCCCTCCTTGCCCGTCAGAACCTTCTCCACTGCCCCTTTCTGCAGCAAGATCTGGACCTCCTGGAGCAACAACTGCTCGTGTGCCCGGTTCCTAAAAGGGGGCTGGGTAGAAGGGGACACCGACAGGGGTAATGAAGAAAACTGGAGGGGATAACCCTCCTGTATAGGTTTGAAGCACCCATCTGTCTGAAGTTATCTCAGCCACTCCGGCAGGAAGCGGGATAATCTTTCTGCGAACAAGGGAGTCTCTGGATCTGCTGGTATTGGTAGGTTGCCCTGGGGCTGTCCTTCAAAAGGTCTTTTTAGGGGCCGATGGCTGCTGAGAGCCCCCTTGATTATTGGATTGGCATCCAGCACCCCTACAGCCACCCCCTGTTTCGTCTCCAGTCACAGTCCGAGCGTGGTGGTATGGCCGAGGCAGAGGCAATGGTTTGAAGGGCTTTCTCTGGGCTCCTGGAGTGTGAAGGCCCAGTGACTTAAGCAAAGCCCTCGAGTCTTTCAAGGTCTGCAGACAGGTGTCCGTTTGCTGGGAAAATAGCTCGGGCCCCTCAAACGGAAGGTCCTAAATGGTAGCTTGAACAGCCTGCGGAAGACCCGAAGCTTGCAGCCACGAACTCCTCTGTATGGTGATCCCCGAGGCCATGTTACGAGCTGCCACATCTGCTGCATCCAGGGCTGACTGCTGAAGCGCCTTGGAGACCACCTTTCCCTCCTTGATGGAGGCCGCCAGTTCACACCTAGAGTTCTGGTCCAAAGAGTCTAAAAACTTCTCTAGGGACGACCAGGAGTTGAAGACATATCTGCTGAGGATCGCCTGTTGGTTAGCGATCCTCAATTGCAACCCCCCTGTCGAATAGACCTTGCGCCCTAACAGGTCTAATTTCTTTGCCTCCTTGGATTTGGGTGTAGGTCCCAGATGGCCCTGCCATTCTCACTCATTGGCAGCAGCCACCACTAAGGAGCCCAGAACTGGGTGAGAGTAAAAATGTTCATATCCCTTAGAAGGGACAAAGTACTTCCTCTCCGCCCATTTTGCCATAGGGGGAATCGAGGCTGGTGTGTGCCATAAGGCTTTTGTGGTGCTCTGGAGTCTTAATGAAAGGGAGTGCAATACAATTTGGGCCCTCCGGGGGGAGAATATCCACCATGGGATCAGCGTCCTCTGATATCTCCTCCGCTTGTAAGTTAAGGCCCCTGGCCACCCTGTGAAGGAGCTCCTGGTGGGCCTTGGCATCATCCAGGATAGTCACCAGTTTGGCTCCCACCACCGCCTCATCAGGAGGTGACGATGACAATTTCTCCAATTCAGGGCCCCTGGGTTGGGCCTCAGACAGTGCACTGCGACCCCCGCTGGCCAGACTGGCACGATCCTGCTCACCCCCGAGCGACTCAATGTCCGAAATTTCACCGAAACCCGTCGGGGCAGTGGCGGTGAAGGATGGCAGTGGCCGAGACCCCGACCCCAACATTGGGGCAGCCGTTCTGGGTCCCTGCTCCTACTGAAAAGCCCAAGGAGTCCAAAAAGGCCACTGGATGCCAGGCTGCCAACCTGTCCACTGAGGGTGGACCAGTGGGGCCAGTTGAGCTGGTTGGGAAGGCGGTGCGGTACCACGATGGGACCTCCCGTGCCCGACCTCCTCTACCAAGCTTGCTGATGGGCTGCTCCTTGGGGACCACGGAGGGGCTGCAGACTACGGTGCCAGGGAACGGTGCTGACCACCACCCTGGGCCTCTAAGGTGTCGACGAGCTGGGGAGCTCTCCGCTCGAGCCAGTACTGGCAACCGGTACCGTGGGGCCCCTCTTGTGGCCACAATCGCTGGTGGTACCAGAGAATGTTGCCGCGACCGCGGTACCACTATTGGCCAAGGTCTCTTCGGCTCCGGTGAAGGAGCTCCGAGCAGCATAGGCTTTCCTCGCGACGGCAGCACTCTGTTAGGCGCCAGAGGAGGCAGCCCTGGTACTGCCGAAACAGGCTGCTCCACCAAACTCTGCACCACCTCAAATGCCTCTGGAGTGGAAGGCAACAGGATGTCCTCCTCCAAAATGTCCCTCATGGGGGAGGATACCAAGACCGGGCTAGGCTGGTTAAGAGTCGGCACCGCATGAGAGGATTGGGAGTGAGCCAGGCCAACCCCGCTCTGACTAGGCTCCTTGCGGGGCACCATCTCTATATCTGTCCTCTTCTTCTTCTTAGTAGGTGCCAGGGACAGTGAGCGGTGCCGTTTCTAGCTACCAGAGTCTGAAGAGTCTGAGTCCGTATGTGGCTTAGCGCGCTGATGCTCCAGTGCTGCCATCATCGCCGAGGATGCCGGTGCACTCTGCACCGACGGTGCCGTATTTCAGCTCGCATCTGCAGGGGGCGGGCCGCAAGGCTTCCTCCATCATGTGGAGTTTAAGCCACTGAACTCTGTCCTTCTGAGTTCTGGGTTTGAAACCCCGACAGATCTTGCACTTCTCAGCAAGATGAGCTTCCCCGAGGCACAGGAGACAGGAGCTATGTGGCATCGGCTTCTTAAATCTAAGGCATATCTTGAACCCCAGCATAGCCTGACCCCAAGCCCGGGGCGGGGGCAGGTGCGAACTAACTACTAAACTTTATCTTCTAACTCTAACTAACAACAACAACAACTAACTGGTACTCCGTAGGTGAAAACTCACCACGGGAAAACTGCTTACGCAGCACTTGTTCCAGCTACTGTCAGGGCGGTAAAGAAGGAACTGAGGAGGGGAGGGGCCGGCTGGACGCTATATGGAAAGCGACGAAGGTGCCACTCCAGGGGGCGCTATAGCCAGCCCTACGGGTACTCTAAGGGAAAAAATTCCAGCGTGCCGTGCACGTGGCATGCAGACACCTATGGGGGACTGCAAATATATTGGCAATGGAGTTATGCAAGTCAAAAATCACATCAGTTAAGTGCCCTAAATGTAAACCTTGCTGTTCGATGAATTAACATACGTAGTGGCAACAAAATAGCACATTCTGAGGTCATGAAGGTGGTTACATAATAAAACAAATTTAGATCATTCTCTCTCTCTAATGTAGTATTTTCAAAATAAATATATTTGACTATGTAATTTTGAAAGTAGAATTTTTTTGCTGCGTGGACTTCCATTCTCAGAATGAATATTTCCTTCCTCTCAACATTAACAGTCTTTCCCTTTTCTTGGCAAAGCTATAATGTAATTTATCACTTTAAGTTCTTAGAATAGGAGCTAACATAGAGTATCTGAGAGAGAATGACAGAAATCACAACAGGCAAGTTGCTGTATTGTATCCTGGTTTCACAAGATTTCTGTTCACGCTCAAAACGTCCATAAAATAAGAGCTCTGTAAAATGAGAATGTGGAATCATCCAGCCTCAATCTTGGCAACACAGAACCACAGCATACTAAATAATTTAGTAAATTAGGATTATATAAAATAGGATTTTACTATAATACAATGTAAGAATTAAATTTAAATCTACCTTATTAAACTTTAAAGTGTGTATAATTTTTTTCTTCTTTTCTCATTTCTTTATTCTCCCTCACTCCCATTTTTATTGATTCTATGTCTTACCATCTTCCCATATGGTGTTCTCTCACCTTTCCTTGTTTTGTTTTGCACTTCCCTATTATTGTATTTCTTTTGTCCTTCCCCTTCCCTACATGTAGGAAGATTTGTCCCAATATGCCCTTCACCCTGCTTTTTTCTCTGTTGTTCAAATGCTTCCTTTTATCTCAAGAATACAACATCTCTTCTTCTGAGTTCCCCTCAGATCTTCACTCAGTTCAATCTTTCTCTCACACAACGCCCATAAGCTCTTCTTCCACAGAATTTCTGCTGATATCTCAGTCCCTTTTTGTGTAGCTGCCTTCCATGCATATTTTAATCTCTTGCATGAAACCTACTGAGGAAATGGTTGCTGACTCCTCCACCCTGAGTGCAGGGGAAACAATGGAGCCTGAATACCACATAACTGAGTAGAAAGACATGACCATCCTCTGAGGTATGCTCAATCCACCTCACTCTAGTCTAGCACTCTCCAACATGCAGCCCATGGGCCACATGCAGCCCCTAAAGCTATTTCCTGCGGCCCACAATGAAACTATTATTACTGATATTTGCAATATTGTTGTGTGAAAAGGTTTCAGCGGTGTGACCCTCTGGCTAACATACTCATCCTCATGCTGCCCTCATGGTGATTTGAGTGTGAGATGCCTGCTCTAGTACCAGAAACTTATAATACAGTGTAGCTAACAGGTCCAATGCAGCTCAGCTGAACAGCTTGAGTTGTATCATTTAGAAAAAATAAACTCAATAAAAAGAATTTAAAGAAATGCAAACAAAATAATCCATATCAGAAAAAAACCCTGAAATGTGATATTTGTTTTTCGATGACCCTCTGTTATGTAAATTTATATATACCTGTCATTCCTACAGCATTAAAAATTAACAAAAATAATCTACAATAACTTGACAGATGTTTTACTATACACTGATGATTTATAACAGAAATTCAAGACTATGTATTGAGTTATTTAAAGTACTGTTAGAGGATGAGTTAATTTTTATCTTAGCTCCTTGAAGTTATTCAAGGTAGAAGAAAATAAAAAAGAAGTTGTCTAAAAATTATAAACATATTCACACACTTCCATTTCCCAGCAAAACCCATTCAAAGCAAGCTAGACTGTGATTCCCTTGGGTTACGGAATTATGAAACATGCTATGTTTCATAGTGACAGAAATTAGAGTTGACTGGTGGAAGATTAGCTTTTATTGCAGGTGAGCAAAACTGACACCAGAACATTCATATGCATAAAATCAGAAAATTGAGATTTTGACTAAATGAAACTTTTAATGGAAGTATCCACTTTCTATGGAAAATTTCAGCTTTTCATAAAAAAAAAAAAATAATAATAATAATAATAATAATAATAAAAGAATTTGCCCAAATGTTTGTTAGAAATGCTGCTGCAGTGAGTCATGGGGGTTGTACTTTGTGTCCCCCAAAAGACTTAGTCTCATGTTTCACAACAATACTGAAACTGCCATGAAACACTGTCTATGCTCACTAAGAGGGGTGACCGTGGTTGTCTGACAGTTTTTCAGCTCAAACTTTTGGACTGAAAATTTCTAGTTTCCAGTCACAATATTTCTGTTCTAACTGTTCACTACTCGAGACTTTTTATTCATTTTCTTTTCATCAGCTCTACTATCAACTCCTCAGGCATACTTCTCTTAACAACTCAGCAAGGCAAAGAGGATCCAAATACAAGATGCATCACAGGTGAACTGTGAGTAAGATTGTGCAGCTGGTTTTCCAACTATAGTTTTACATCCTTTTCTGCAAAGAGAACAGGGATTAGCCTCTATAGAAGGTTGGCAGGCTATGTTTAAGCTAAGAAACTTTTTCCAAAGAGCGTGTACACCTTGAAATGGAACTGCTATACATAGTCTGATGGTATTGTTTAACAATTTTTGCCTCAGACTTTTTTTCTTAAGTTCTAAAGCTAAGTCTACACTAGCCAATTAGCCTGGACTACAACAGCTTAGTCTAGACTAACTTAGTCCATGTTTATACTAGGCTTTGACTAGCTCGAACTCAGAAATATCTTAGTTCAAACTAAGCAAATCTTAGTCTGAACTAGTAAATTGAGTGGTTAGTCTGGAGTAAGCACTTAGTTCAAACTTTAAGTTCAAACTAACATGATGTAGATGTGGACTAATGGCTTAGTTCAAACTTTTTAGTTCGATCTAAGTCATTAGTTCGAACTAGCAGTGCTGACTAATCCGAACTTTTTAGTTTCAAATTAGTCAGTGTGCCTAGTTCGGACTAAAAAGCCATGGATAGTTCAAACTAACTGGCAACTGCTTAGTTCGGACTAAGGAAGTCTGAACCAAGTTTTGTGATGCAGACATAGCCTAAGAGTCATAACCTAATTATATCAATATTTTTCAGCAAACCTGAACCTAAATGGAAGCTATGGATTATCTATCAATAGACCCACATTACTCTGAACCTTAAGGGATTCAGTTTTGCCAATTTATATTCTCCCTAGCCTATATCTTCAGTGAGGTCGCACAGGCAGTAGTTAGCACAAAATTAGGTTAATTAAGACTTATATGAGTATGAAGAAATATATTTAAAATTCAAGTGCCAAGAACAGTTAATTATATAGTACTACCTTCATCTCAACAGCAGCTGGCTGGTCAGTGTGTGTTTAACTTTCTAGATAACAGAACTGAATGCTTATTTCACTTACAGCATGAGAGGCTCACCTTGGATCATCAATAATGGTACATAATTGAATGAGAAAGCTATTTAAGAGCAGTTTCCATTTCCTAGGTGTATTACAATCCAATCTATCTAAAATCCAATCAGATTACACACATCTTATTTAATAATTTTAATAGATGCTTATTCTGGTTATTTTAGAAATTATAGATGTGAACTATGTGTTAAATAATTGATGAAGCACCTTATTTTGCTCCTAGTCACCAGTGATGCTTTTCTTCACTAATATATTTAGACATTAGTTCTCTTCACAGCAAGATTTTTGCATAGCATTTTAGAAGATATTTCAGCTCCTGCAGTGATGAAGGCCTATTTAGGAACAGCAAGTATAATTTACTAACCTGATTTATGAAGCAATTTACACAATCTAGTAAAATAGCATTGTATAATACTATTATACAGGGATATGCATCTTTTTTGAGAAAAAGAAATTCTTTAACACTTGGGGAAATCTGTATTATTACATTTTATAATGGAACAAAGTCAATCAGTATAATTATCCTTCTTGTTTTATTAAAGCTTTACACAACTGCTAGAGGTTAATGCTGCTGTTTATTTTCCTACTGTCAAATGTTACACTAGAATAAAATCTGTGACACTCAGTAAAATGAGGAATGGAGGTATTAATCCCTCTCTAAGTGATCTATGTCACTCTATCTATGCATGTATCTAAATTTGTATAACTATAGTAAAAATTTTTCTAACACACAAAGATCAAGGATTGAAACCTGGAAACAATTACTGATATTCATTATTCAGGTAAATAAACTTTGACATGAGTAGTTCCATTGACTTATCAAAATACTTACAGGAACCTCTGCAGGATTAGGGTTAATCTGCAGTATATAAATACTATTACTAGAATTATATATGTCCATATTTCTTTCAGGAGGAATGATTTTAGCCACTGAGTATAAGTCATATATTCTGTATTTCTGTTAAAGAGCATTCTGAAACACAAAAGGCATTTATAGACCTGCTAAGCTTAGAATGTTTTCTGACATTTTGTAATTAGTTTATCAATAAATCACAAGGTGGTTCTTGTCGTTGACAGAGAAACCTGGTGTAAACATTCAGTTGAAAATTGCTTTGGTTCAGAAGCTATGGAATATGAAACTATGAAATTATGAAAAACTATGAAACTAAGAAAAACATGTTTGGAAAGACTATAGAGTGAGAGTTGTCAAATGGATTTCCTATAATAGGTCAGATTTGACTTAAATGTACTTCAGGTGGGTCATATATGCCCAAAATGAAAATACTAGGGCACTCTTGCAGCATCACAGTGTTGTGTATAAGAAACTGCACTCTGTGATACCACTCTCTCTGTTAGGGAGTGACAGTTGTCTCATGGAGTGCAGTCTCACAAACCCAGTGCCCCATGATGTCATGATACCTGACACCCTCGTGGCATTGAAGAGTGCTATGTATGTGACATCCCACACTCGCTCTCTGTTAGGGAGGAAGTGTGGTCCTGCAGAGCGCTGTGACGGACCAGATGGAAGAGGCTGGCAGGCTGCATATTTGATACTCCTGCACAGAAGTTTGGAACTGTCTGTTGTTGCTTGGGTCTAGCTATCCTCAAATTAGGTTTTGTGAATTAATTCAGTGCAATACCATGCACATACAAAACATTTGATTTCAGTACTTACATTACTGAAAAAGCACTAGACAGACAGTGATTGTGAGAATCATTACTTCATGTGACCCTTCTAGAAGCAACTACATCAGTGTCTGGGCTGCTTTCCGTCTCTGGCATTCACGCACTGCCCTTGCACTAGTGAACAAGTGTTACTGGAAGACTGTCTCAGTTTCCCCTTCCTTCTCAGTTTCCTCTTCCTTCTGTCAATTACCATTTTGTCAAGTAGCTCCTTTCTATAACTCTAGGCCTTTTCCCTCTTAGGGCAGGGAAAAATGCCTAGTAAGTCAGGACTCCAGTAATCCTAGTGAAGGGACAACAATCTATCTTCTTGACATTTGGACCCATTTGCTGCAGAAGCTCTAATAACATCTACCTTGGGGATGGTGGAGGAGCCTACACCCATTCACTCATCTGTGTTCTAATCCAAGGCTCCTGTATAAATAAGTCAGAACAAATTTATAGTTTATCTAAATTTATAGTTTATCTAGTCTATGATTCTAAATACCTTACTGCCTCCTACCACATACTTCTGACAGACTGTTTCCTAGGACTTTCTTCTGGAGGCCCAACTACCAGCATGGTTTTCTAAGAGTGTGTTGCTGAAGGACCAACGTTCAGTAATCTGAAATTCCCTTCTGCATTTCAGCCTTTTTACCTTAACATCAGCTGCAAGGCCACAAATCAGCACCAGCCAAGGAGGCAGACTATCCCCCTGTACACCCCATAACAGCTAGACTCTCTAACTGGATGAATGATGGGGATAGGTCAGAAACAAATTACATAAATAATAATGTTACAATTATGAATATTGCAAGAGTTAGCAGTTTTCAAAGAAAGACAGCACTTCTTGTAATAGGAAAATCCTAGGATTCTGTCATAAATACCTTTATTAGTTTTTTCTTTTTTTTTAAATGGTGCAAGAAGACAGGTGATCATGGCAAAGAATTATGCTAGTGGGTTTTCTTTTCAATATCTGATGACGGTGATGACACCACTTAGCATTTCAGATTCTGGAGAACAAGGCCCTCCTGGCTTATTTAGTAAAGCTCACAAACAAAAGGATTTGGCTCAGGAGGAAGAGAAAGTCAGAAAGCTGCCAATATTTCTATAGTTGCTTCAGTTGTTTAAGCAGAAAGTGAGACCAATCAAGGAGACGTGCAGAGGTACATTCTTTTTATTCATGCCTTGTCCCTCATGTAAATCTTTTCTAGGTGCATAAGTCTAAAGACCTTTATCAAACAAAATCTACTCGCCAGGTGGGATTTTAAAAAATCTACCTCAGGGATCATTGTTTCCCTTTAATGTCACTTCACTTATAGCTCACTTTCAGACATTGTTTCTTGTACTTCTTTTTTTTGAAAAAAAAAAAATCTTACATTTCTCAGCATGTTACACCCAAGGATCCCAAAACACACTATAAAAAAAGTTATATTATTATATTTTTCTAGTCAACCCCTGTACTCCAAGTCATCCCAATCTCCAAGTTCCTTTTCGCATGAAAAATTCAGTGAGGATTTCCTGGCAGAGATTTCCTGACATTATTCTATCTAGGGTTAGTGTTTACCTCACTATAGAAAAGTTCCCTAAAGTGATGGGCCCCTAGGGATCCTCATGGAGGCTCTGTATTCTGAGAGAGAATCTGGCCTCAATGCCACACTCCTCCCATGCTTTGCCCTACTCATTAAACTAGCCAGTGTCTTAGAGAAAGATTCCCCATATTCATGAAGAACTGTAATAGCTGTGTTGGTTGCAGTTTAGGCTTGGTTTTGCCTCTACCAGCCACTGTAGTCTAACAGATTCCTTTGAAGTTATATGAACAACAGATACCTCTGTCAACACTTTGCATACCACATCCACAAAACAGTTGTCCACAAAAGGACAAATTATTTGAGGATGCTAATTCAGCTCCTTTCAAATATTACCTTTCCTAGTCATTGATGTTAACTTAAAAGACAACCCAGTATTTAACCATTATCAGCATCTTCTCTACCTGGGTCACATTTAGGAGGGGTAGAGAGTAAGCAGAGTCATGGGCCATCCCAATAATTAAGCAGAGGCACAGAACTCTTCCAGGCCACAGTGGGGTGAGCAAACTCTTTCAGCCCTGGGGCAGAACCCAACAGCATCTATGGGTTGCCAGGTTGAATGGGAAAGAGCAAGCTCCTTTGGGCCCACAAGGGGAAGTGAGAGGCAGCCATCTCCACAGAATTGGTTCCCTGAGTCTGGCTGGCTCCCTGACTCTGCAGAAAAGAGAGCCAGTCAGCTCCTACTGCTCTGGGGCCTGCAGAAATGCCCTTCCACCTTATATATTGGACAAACTGGACAATCTCTGTGCAAAAGAATGCATGGACACAAATCTGACATCAGAAAAAAAAATACTGAAAAAATAGGAGAGGAACATTTCAATCTTCCTGATCACTCCATTAATGATCTGTTAAGAGCCATTCTTAGCCACACGGATAACAAATCAAAGCTTCACAGAGAAACCACTGAATTGGAATTCATATGCAGATTTGATACTGCCAATTTAAGTTTAAATAGGAACTACAGGCTCTTTTCTCACCACAACAGGTAAGTTTGCTTTCCTTTTACTTCACTGCCTCCCTCTGATATGATGTTCTCCACTGTTTGAATCTAAACAACAGCATTGATTTGCTATAACAGTCTGACTTGATCCTATGATTTTTAACTTCCCTGCATTTATTTTCCCTCTATTCATCTGTGGTTCTCCATCTTCAAACATCTTACAAATTGGGATTTTCTCCCACAAAAGCGCATGTGATAAATAAAGCTGTTTGTCTTAAAAGTGCCAACAGACTCCTTGTTTGCTTTGTTGAAGCAGACTGCCATGGCTCTGTGTTGAAGTTCCATGTGGGACACAGAAAATGCCCCTCCAAAAGTGGGGAACTTTTTATCCATGTGCATGTTCTTTCTCTCTCCATAAGAAATACTAGACATTCACAGATTTTTTAAAAATGTCCTTATTTGAGTTACAAGAGTAAGACTTCAGATTCTGGTTTTCTAAGGCTTTTCTATATGACTAGATGCATGCATCTGTGCAACACTCCATTCACTTCAAAGCAGTCCTTAAGAAGTAGAACAGCTTTCAGGATCAGGCCCTGAGCATCTTTATAACATAACATGTCAATCAAAACTGAAAACTCCATTGATTGTTCTACAGCAAGTAATGAAAGGGTATGCAAAATATATTGTAAAGATGAAGCAAGACACATCTGTAAGAGAGAGTACTTGATATTTATCGAAATAAACAGGGAGCCCTGTGGCACTTTCAAAAACTAACAGATTTATTTTTTGCATGAGATTTTGTGGGCGAAGTCCTACTTCATCAGATGCCAGAGTGGAGAAAACTTACAAGTATAACTTACATGTTTTCTCCACTCTGGCATCTAACAAAGTGGGACTTCACCCATGAAAGCTCATGCAAAAAATAAATGTGTTAGTCTTTAAGAGTGCCACAGGATTTCTTTTTTGTTTTGCTGAACTAGAATATCACAGCTAGTCCTTTGGAATTTGATATTTATGTGTGCTAATCCAAACTGGCTTTGGATTGAGCAATTGTTTGCCCTAAATGTTGTCTGTTCTTCCTTTCTACTAGTTTACAGACGTGGTACAACTCTTACAAACAAGGAGTCTGGTGGCACTTTCAAAGAAAAACATTTATTTAATGCATGAGCTTTCATGGGAGAAAATTCCTGTCACCAAAATAGCATAAGACAAGAAACAAAAACAAATGCAAACAAAAAAAGGGAGAAAACAATACTTAATTTTTATATGAACTGCAGCCCATGTCAGGTGTGAACTTTGGGATTATTTATTGAATTCAAAATTTTGGGGGGAAAGATTGGAGCCTGCAGAAGTAGCTTATTAAGTCTCAGCTTCCTATACAGTCCTTTGGTGAAAAATACTGAATCAGTACCTCTCCAGCCTTGTTTCTTGATTATGATTTGAATTGAGATTGGAATGGGTCATGTGTGAAAGTTTCAGACTCAGCAAAAGAAATGGCTTGTACCTGAAAAAATACAACTCTCTATATACACACAATGAAAAAGATTAAAGTTGATTAAAGGTTTTTTGGTTGTTGGGTTTTTTTTTTTGGTTTTGCTTTGTTTTGTTTTTGTTTTTTGTTTGTTTGTTTGTTTGTTTGTTTGTTTGTTTTTTAATGCTAAAACAACCCAACACAACAATGTGAGGAAGAAATCTAATGGCAGTGAAAATCACAGGTTAAAAAAAATCAAAGGAAAGAATCGAGCCTGGCATTGAGATCCACTTTCCTACTTTACTTTCTAAGACAATGGAGGGGGGAGGATTGCATTTTCTGGATGAGGTGCTCTTTAAGAACAAACAGAAGAATTACATTAAAATGCTAATGAGAAAAAAATGCCAATTTACTTCACTATATTATTTTAGCCATCTTTAACATTAAACCTGTTTTGAAAGAACACTTTCTGATATCTTCTATGTGGATCTATATGACTTGTTTGATTTTTTGAAGTGATTGACCTGATGCAGTGAAATGTAATCACAGGATTTATCTTCTCCTCCCATACTGATTTTTTTTTTCTTCCAAAATAAGTTTTCTCTACTCAGGTATGTGACTACATGGGACTTCACCCTTGAAACCTCATGTGAAAAATAAATGTGTTAGCCTCTAGAAGTGCTACAGGAGCCAGACTTCTTGTTTGTTATAGGCAAAATATCAGCTTTTATAACTGTCAGTTCAATGGGTTGAGATTCAATTGTTGTCTTTATTAGTTTTCTAATATCACAGTAGCCGCATCAGCTGGAAATTAATTTTTAACTACTTATCCCTATCTCCTCCCCATTTTAAAATATATAAAAAGTTTTGGTTCTTTGTACTAAGGACTGGTTAAAACACCATTTTCCTACTGTCATTAGCATTTCCTACCATCAGGCTCGATCTACACTTATAAATTAAGCCAACTTTAGTGACATTGATGAGGGATGTGAAAAATCAGACCCCTGCCTGACATAGCTATCCCATGTGTCCTTCAGTGTATATGCAGTTATGTCAATGGAAAAATACTTCTATCAATGCAGTTAACTTCATTCCGGAAAGCCCTGTTGAGTTCCTACAATCAATACCCCTTTTGTTAGTGTGAGCTGTCTCTGTAATAAGGGACTATGCTGATATAGCTACATTGATGTACCAGTGACAGTACAGTCTCCATAGTGTAGAAATCCCCTTAGATGAATGGCTCTTCATTAACACTAATTGCCAATTTTTAGTACTCATCAATGTGTTTCCACAATAGGGTATTTTTGTGCCAGCAAATATCGAAGGCTGAACATGGGAAGAGGGAAGCAGAAGAATAACTTAAAGTTCAATGAATAAAATATTAATAATTATAATTATATGTTAACAGTCTGTCATGAATACCACTGTAATTTTATATCACAATGTGTTGTGTTCACCATTTTTAACCCCGATTGCATACCCAATAATGATTTTCTCTCTTCCTCTCTTCTTAACACTGAATCAGCAATTTCCAAAGGGATAGCCATGTTAGTCTAGTCCAGCAAAAAAAAACCAAAAAAACCAAGGAATTGTGTGGCCCTTTAAAACTAACAGAATCAGCAAGGTCATTATGTTTTGGAATTTACTCATTGTATCTTTAACTACTGAGTAATGCAGCATGGGCCTTCCATTCACCTAAATGTGTTAAAATGGTCAATGCTGAATCTGTAGTGTCATTTGTTCTTTGATTTTACATGGCAAAAAATTGTGGCCTAAAAAAAAATAAAACATGTTTTTGTTTCATCTATAAGTCAGAGGAATGTCAACAATATAAAACTTGTGGAATAAATATTAGTGATTCTGGTAATATTAGACAATTTCAAAATATATATCTTTTTAAAAACATGGAAAACACATTTTAATATAAAATGAAACATGCCTTAGAATGAAGTGAAATGTGCTTCAATGAAGCTTAAGATCACTTTCACTCAAATTAAAACATCTTACATTCAGAAACTGTATTTTGTTAGTATATGCGTTAACTCAAATATATCTACCAATAACATTGAAAACAGTATAGTAAATGTTACCTGTTGCACAATATATAAATAATTATAAACACATATCCTGCATGCACACTGAATATTTAACAGTTTGGTAATAGTTGTATTCATTTAAAAAAAAAAAGGTCTAAGTGACTTAGAAAGATAACAAGGAAGAGCTAATATCTTTTTATTGTACCAAATTCTGTTGGTGAGAGAGACAAGAGTTCAAGCCACATAGAATTTTTCTTCAGGTCAACATAAGGATGTGTGGCTCAAAAACTTATCTTTTTCTCTAATGCTTGACTCTCTCACCTCAACCTGCTTTCTCTGATATCCTGGGACCCATGCAGCTTCAACGACACTACATACAATATGTCATTTAGGGTCTATCTACATTGAAGGAAAAAAAAAGACTCACAGCTATGAGTCTCAGAGCCCAGGTCAACTAATTAGGGGTCGTGCTACATGGCTAAAAGTAGCAGTGTATAGACATTCCAGCTTGGGCATGGAATAGAGTCTGGGCTAAGAAACCCAGTGAGGAAGAATGATCTCAGAGACCTGGCTTCAGTCTAAATCCAAACATCTATCCTGCTATTTTTAGTCCCATAGCATGAGCCTCAGTTAACTGACCTGGTCTCTGAGAGTTGCTGCTGTGTTTTCTATTCTATTCTATTCTATTCTTTCTTGCAGGGTAGGCAAACCCTTAGGCACTTTTGAAAACTTAACTCCATGTATTCTGATATGATGCATGGGAGTCTTTTCAAAAGCTCTTTCCTCTGCTTTCATCAAAGTCATTTAGTTTTATCATTCACTTGAACTGCAACACAGTTATGCCAATGGTGAGTACTCTTTAATATCCCAGACATATCTTTCAACTCCAGACAAAGCCTTTTAGGGTATGTTCACACACACTTCTTATTTTGAAACAACAGAGGTTGTTTCGAAATAAGAACTGCCATGGCCACACGACGCACAGCCATTTCGAAACAAGCAAACTGCTTGTTTTGAAATGGCCGCCGTTCTTTCGGAACAGCTTAAACCACTTTTTTTTTTTCGACATAGGGTTGTTTCAAAACCAGTGGTTTTGAAACAGCCCTGAGCGGACATGTTGTTTCAGAACAAAGTGTTCCGAAACAACATTTGACCTTCCTCCCAGGGTGCTTAGCACCCTGGGAGGAAGGGCTGCCCCCTCAGCACCCTGGCCAGGGAACCCTCAGCACCCTGGCCAGGGTGCTTAGGGATGTCCACTGGCCAGCAGATGGGGCGCGGGGGGTCGCTGCACCCCGCGGGTGCCTGCAGGGGCCAGCAGGGGGGGATTCCAGAGGCTGGCGCTCACTCCAGCCCCTGCAGCAGCAGGCTCCAGCTGGGCGCCTGGGACCCCGCCACCAGGTTTGGGGGCAGCCCGGGCTTTAAAACTCCAGGGTGAGGCGCCCTGCTATGCCTCAACTGGCAGGTGCCTTCAGAGGGCTGCAGGCACCCGCGGGGTGCAGCACAGCCCCACGCATCACCCCGCAGGTGCCTGCAGCCCTGTGCAGACACCCGCGGGGTGCAGCACAGCCACGCACCTCACCCTGCGGGTGCCTGCAGCCCTCTGCAGGCACCCGTGGGGTGCAACGCCCCTCTGCACTGCACCCTGCGGGTGCCTGCAGTTCCCTCCCCAAGCAAAATAGCATGTTCACACTGTGGACCTGCTATTTTGCTCCCTTATTTTGAGGACACTGTTTTTGTCCTTCGAAATAAGGTGTTTCAAACTAAAGAGTTATTTCGAAACAGCTTGTTTCGAAACGTCTTGTTTCGAAACAAGCCTTCCCGTGTGAGCATAGCCTTAGTGAAATTTCATTCTCCTGTCCCACAAATCACTATTTTATGAATGGTTGGGTATCTGTCATATAGGTGAAAAATGCTGCATTCCATTACTTTATTGAATATGCCTGTGAGCCATATCACAAGAGAGAGAAGTGACCTTACTATAGGACTCTTCTGGGTAGCGAGGGCTGATCAGGAATCACAGGCTCTTGCCAGTGCTTAATTTATAATGAAAGAGGTGATCAGGCACAGGCATTTAGTTGCTGGAGCTCAAGCTATTTTTTTTAATTTTATTTTTATTTTCATTGAACTGACACAGCAAGTCCAACCTAGAGGTGCTAGGGTTCATGACTGACAAGCCCTGGCACAAAATAAGCATTGGTTCTTGGTCTTGTTGCAGTTTTTTCCTTAAGAGTTGATGGACCAGTTTTGGTACAACAGTTCTATAATGAAAGTGAAGAAAATATGTCACAGAGACCCCAGGATCTTTAATAACTTAAAGCGGCCAATTACCCCATGAAAAAGAAACAAGGACCTTTCTGAAGTAGGTTCGGTCCTACTGTTGCAATGATCTGTAGTAGCAAAGAATTTTTTGTGTATTCTTTGGCAAAATGAAACAAAACAAAACAAAATCAATAAAACAAAAAACATAAAAGGAAACATAGATACACGTTGATTGTAATAATTTCCTATGTTAAAAATATATAATGAGACCCAAACTAAACTAGTACATTTTATTAACTAGTGTAGACTAAATATTTACATACTCTGTGTTTTTTGTCTCAACATGCAAAATGTGGATAAAGTAATGCTAATCTCATGAGTTTCTGTGGCACTCTAGTGCCCCAATTCACTGAGTAACTTCTGAATCAAAACTGTAAATTAAGATTTAAAGTTTTTCTTTGCAAACCAGGAGAATTACGTTTGAGAAGGGCTGATGTATAAACAAAAGGAGAAATGATGGTTTAGAAGCTTAAAATTTGTCCACTGTTTTCTATTTGAACTGTATTATTAAGCTCTGTGCTGAGAGTACCTAACAATTTGTTCCTAGTTACCTCCTTCTGTACAGTGGACAGTAACATGCTACCTGTAAGAATTTAAGTGGGAGAGCATAAGAAAAAAATCCATTTTTATTATTGTTTACCCTGTAATTTTATTGATAAATTTCACATTAGCAGTTTGTGTGACTACTTTAATATTAATAATACGTTCTGTGTTGAAAACTTAGGCATGACTTGGACATCACACATACATTTGAAGTCAGCTGCTGACTGCTGTATATACATTGTTTCCAATAACTTGCCTTACTTTGAATTCCTATAATTAAATGTGGTGTCTGACAGAATATGCTTTGAGAGTATAAGCAAAGATCACACAAATCCCAGCAGTCTTTTATGAATAATGAAACAGCCACCCAGGTAATACACACACCAAACACTGCGGATCCGCTATATTCAACTGCATTTTGCACAAAAAGTTCCTCCTCTGTGTCATACCACCAATGTATTCTCTTTAAAACCAACATTTATCAGCCATTTTTGGTTCAAGTGAGCACAACAAAAATACTTATTTTGCACAAAAGGATGCACTGAAGAAACAAAGAATAGAATTGTTTCCATCAGAAATAAGGCTTTAAAACACTCATTCTCTCTGCTGTTTGAGAACTGAACACAACAGGTCAAATGCAGTCTTGATTTTACTCCACTGATTTTAGTGCAATTACACTAAAGATTCATTTATTCAAATGTATTGATCATTATAGAAGCATTTATAACTAGCTGTAAGTCAACCTAGGACTCCTCTCTGTCTCTTCTTAAGTCAGGGGACCCCTTGAAACCACAATCAAATTGCAGGTATTGTTGTTTTAAACCTGGCCTGATTTTTGGAGCAACCATTTTCAGGCTATTATTCAAACTGTCATGTATTCAGGTGAAGAAGGGGCACCACTATTAAAAAACAAAATAAGCTGGTGATCTGTAGTTACCAGCCTTATCTCTCTTTGAGACCACACATTGAGTAGAAGGGCACAAAAGAATATTATGCTACTCCAGACTCCTTTAGACATATGGAGAAGGGAGGAAGATGCTGAGTTCCCTGCCCCTTTCCAAATCTCCAATCTTGTCAATTTGGGGAGAGTGTTGTAGGAATAAAAAGAATTACTAATCCCTTCCCTTTCATAACACATGAAGGGGAAGAAGTAGCACTGGAGACACACCACATACTGGCTAGGTGTATGGGGGGGGTGAATGTGAAAGAACTTCTCAGTGACTGAATTACTAAGGCTAATCAGAGGATTAGAAAGAAGACTTCAAACTAGAATTCCGGCACCCAGAGGGAAATGCATTGTCTTTCTGCACATACCCATTTCACTACACAGAGAAAGGAATGTAGATTTCCCCCCTCACCCTTAGTATTTTTACAGGAAATATAAAATCAGCTACAAACAAATTAAAAGATAGTACAGTTTTTATAATAATTTTCTCTGAGTTTTGGTGCTATTGTTTTTCATTTGGCCTCCCTCATGCTCCCTCTCTCATGATTTGTGTTTTTAATGAGAATAACAAAATACATAATCATTCTAAAGATGATGATAATAATAACAACAACAACAACTTACAGACAGAATTTTTGTGGTTATTGTCTTTGTTGGGCAGCATCTTGACTCCTCTTGACTTCAATTCAATTGCTTTTTTCACTGTTCAAAAAAAGCAAACAAAGAACAAAGAAGTTTACTAAGACATAGTAAGCACACACTGTATTCACAGTGCACGTACTAAATGAAAACAAAACAGTAGGGGTTCCTATCATGAAATGTAATATACATTCACTTCCCAAGTAAACCAAGTTGCTTATTTTCCTGAAACCATAACAATTTAATTATGTATCAGAAGAAAGCTGAGACTTTTAGGAGTTAGTAGAAACAATGATAGGAATATTTTGACCTCAAACAGAAGGTTTGTTTCATTAGAGCCCAAAACTCTCCTAATCATAACACGCACACTACAAATCACTATGAATTAATGTTTGTTATTGTAGGTGACAAAACTTTAAAAAATATTTAAAAAAAAACTTTTCAATTGTATAACATATTCCCCAAAGCACACATCATTGACCTGCATTGTTGTTTCTCATGTGTTTCTATTAAAAATAGAATCAGACATAAGCAAAGATGCAACAAATCAACAAAATATAAACCTATATATAATAGTTGCAAAACAGTAATTGCTTTACAAACAAGTTTATTCTATGTCAACATGGTGAAGACAACCTTTGGATGACATCCTTCAAGAACACTGTACATTTCCTGACTAGCCCTTGTTTATATTCAATATTTATCTTTTTCTGGATCTTCATATGTGGTTTTTAATGGTTTTAGAGACTGCACATTCATCCAAAATCCCACAGAGTCTCATATCTATATCTATATCTATATCTATATCTATATCTATATCTATATCTATATCTATATCTATCTACAGATAGATATAGATAATATAGATATAGAGATAGAGATAAAGATAGATATAGATATAGGAGAATCTCAACTTTAATTAATTAAACTGAAATATCAATATCAAGAAGAAATGCTTTTATATATTTCTCCAACACACGGACATGTAAAATACCAAAACTGTGGTCAATTCTACTTTTCTGTCAATTCCACCAACTATCAAATTGTGAATTAGTTATAATGTGTACATAATGGTATGAATGTGCTAAGAGACAGAATGCTAGGAACAGAATGCTGGCACCTATTTATCACATTACGAAAAGGTGAACTGATTTTATGCTTTCTGTACTAGACCCCTTTTCTGTTGTTACTTCATCAAAATGTTTTTGTAGTACAGCTAGTCCTCACTTAGTGACCTACTCGTTTAGTGACCCCTCAGAGTTATGACCAGCTCTCTGACGAGTTGGTATTATGGCGATGTATGAGAACTCGCATCAACTCTCTCAGATTCATCTCGTTCCCGCAGTCAGAACTAGCGTTTTTCGTCTATATATTTTTACTTTATTGTGCACCCCAAAGTACAAGATGTCAGCGAAAAGGAAGAGCATGACTTCACCCGGAAAAAGTGCCACGAAACAAAGGAAGGCTATCGATCTTGAGACAAAAATGGAGATAATAAATGAATATGAAGCTGGTAAGAAAGTTAAAGCGATAGCACGTGACTTGGAGCTGGCACATTCAACTGTATGAATGATCTTGAAGGATAAAGATCGAGTGAAAGAAGCAGTGAAATCATCAAAAGGATATAAAGCCATAATAACTAGGCAGCAGAAAGGCCTCATTCACGAAATGGAAAAATTACTGGCGATATGGTTTGACGACCAGATACAAAAAAGAATGCCAATGAGCCTTTTAATAATTCAAGCAAAGGCATGCAGTATCTCTGAAACGTTGAAAGCACGAGAAAATGAAGAGTCAACGGAAACATTTACGGCAAGTCATGGATGGTTTCAACATTTTCGTCGGAGATTCAGCCTTCATAATCGAAGTATCAGTGGTGAGGCGGCAAGCGTGGACATAGAAGCATCAGAAAGATTTGTGGATGACTTTGATGAAATGATCAAGAAAGGCGGGTATCATCCGGAACAAATCTTTAATGAAGACGAAACCGGACTATTTTGGAAAAAATACCCGAAAGATCCTACATACACAAAGAGGCTAAAGCAATGCCCGGTTTCAAGGCTTTTAAGGACAGGGTCACATTGTTGTTGGGAGGAAATGTCGCTGGATTTCAGTTAAAACCTTTTCTCATCTATCGTTCTGCAAACCCACGTGCACTGAAGCAGGTTAGTAAGCACACGCTGCCCGTCTACTATCGTTCAAATAACAAAGCATGGATGACGGAATCTTTATTTGAGGACTGGTTCATGAACTGCTTCATAACCTCGGTCAAGCATTACTGTCTGGAAAACGGTGTTCCCTTTAAAATTATCCTCCTACTTGATAACGCCCCAGGCCACCCCCCAGCATCTTGATGATCTACACCCTGATGTAAGGGTCGTGTATCTGCCTAAAAACACAACTGCTGTGTTACAACCAATGGACCAGGGGGCTATCTCTATGTTTAAAGCGCTATATTTGCGCGCAACATTTTCCAAAGTGGTAGCAGAAACAGAAAATGGTGAAGTAACCCTGCGCGATTTTTGGAAATCCTATAATATTTTACACTGCATAAAGAACATTGAATCAGCTTGGGTGGGAGTGACAGAAAAGTGCATGCAAGGCATATGGAAAAAATGCCTGAAACGTTTTGTAAATAATTTCGAAGGGTTTGAGAAAGACGAACATATTGATGTCATAAATAAAAAAAAATGTGGAACTTGCTAATGTGCTTAATTTAGATGTTGAAGTGGAAGATATTGAAGAATTAGTGGAATACGTCGAGGGAGAGCTAACTAACGAAGATTTAATAGAGTTGGAAGCGCAGCAGCACTTGAAAGAGGAGGAAGAAGAAGAAGAGGAAAGAGTGGAAGAAGTACAAAAGAAGTTCACTGTAAAGGGGTTAGCTGATGTCTTCTCCAAAGTGAATGCAGCGATGTTAGAACTAGAGAGTATGGACCCGAATGTTGAATGGTTCACAAAAGTGGAACGACAAATGAATGAAATTTTACAATGCTATCGTGAAATTTATGAAGAAAAAAAGAAAATTACAACACAGACCACACTAACGAGGTACTTCTCTAAAGTTCCATCCAGGACCCCTACCCCAAACCTTACAAGTCCTTCCATTTCCTTGCCATCATCTCCCTTACCAGGGCCTTCTACAGCTCCTGATAACCCTGCTGATCTCTCTGATGATGACATTGATGACGTCCCTGCTGCTGAACCACACTTTGAAGGATTTGATGAGTAAAAATGTCAAAGTAATCTGAATGTTTATTTTCATATTTCTTTGGTACATCATTTTTATAATTTTTGCTGATTGCATTTTTATGTTCTGTAATACAGTATGTAAGGAGTTATGCCAATAAAACAAAGTTATCACGATGGAGTTTATTTTAGGCCTTTTCTTTACAGTACTATTCAGAATACTAAAAATGATTACCTGTATTTACAGTACACTATGCAAACTAAGTTCAGTACATTAGAGCTTAAAACATTTAAAATATATATTAAAAATGTTATAAATGATGCAAAGGTGACATTAAAACTATCTACAGATGGTTGAAAAACACACTACCAGTAAAGTACATTATGCCTGAAATACCGGTAAGGGCTGCTCCTCATTTAGCGACCAATTCGTTTTTTCAACCGGGTTTCAGGAACGGAACCCGGTCACTAAGTGAGGACTACCTGTATTTTTGTAGGTGTTTTGGTCTAGGGTATTAGAGACATAAGATAGGTGAGGTAATATCAATTATTGTTCACCCATGAGTGATAGTGTTTTTTATCCTCTCATTTTTCTGCAAGAGTTTGTTCAACAGCACAGTAACTGTCTCATTTCAACCACCCAATAGTTGTTAGTGGGGACGTTTACAGTTCTGAATGAGATTCAGCACAAGTTGTGATAGGCATGCGTATGATCCAAAGATCCAAAAAGGTGTGTTACGGAGGTGTTGACCACCATAGCAGTGAAGATGTACCTACTGATTTTGCATCTATTGCTATGCTGTTGCATCTGGTGCTGCTGTGAGTTAGTGTGTCCACATATCACCAATAGGTAACTATTTTTAACAAAGCAGTCACTCCTTAGCTGACCTCTCAATTCTCATCCTCCAAGGAATCCATACAATACCTTCAAAAGATATGTCTGGGAGTTTAAATGTATAACTTTATTAAATACTAAAAATCAAGGACTTAATCAAACCACTGGATTTATGGAATATTATAACAGTGTAATTCCCTAGTACCTGTTCTGGTCATCTGATTGCAAAAAGTGTTAACTGGTCATTTCATTTGCACAGCTTCTTATAGTACGTGCATATTTATTTATTCTATGTAAGCTGTTGAATCTTGCATTTCGCTGTCATACTCCAAATATATTTCCCAGACCTGAAGAAGACTTCTGTGGTAGCTTGAAAGTTCATCTTTTTCACAGAAAGAATTTATAATAAAAGATATTATCTCACTCACCTTGTGTCTCCATGAAAATGTGATAGCGTTCTCTGAAGTGCTGACATTTTTTGGGCAAGCACCACAGAAAGTTCATTTTGTTCGATACACTGTACCATCCTAGACATGCTTAAAGTTGATGATTGTGTATTAAAAGTCATGAGAAGAAAGCTAAATGTTATTTTACCCTTACAGGCTGCAATTAGTTTGATTCTGGTCTGAAATTTGAAGTAATTTTTATAAAAAGGGGATTATACTGTACCGGATATATATCTATTTAGAGACATCAAGACTGCTAAATAATTTTCTCATATCAACAAAAGGATTTGGGGCAAAAACTTTGTTATTTACACACATGCTCATGGGAAAGTGGAGAAAAGAAATGAGGAGTTTGGGGATAAAGTAGTTGAATAGGGTTCTGGAAATATATTGCATAATTGTTAAGTCTTAAAATTAAAGTTCTTGCATACTCTCTGCTTTTGTTTCCTTCAAACCATTACACAACCAAAGTCTTTTACCATGTATACTGTTAAGTATTTCAAAGGCAAAGTGATAGACAACAGAAACAATTATGATAATGCTGGAAATTGCTATTTGAGTTATTTAGTGTAATCTCCCCTGTGACAAGGAAGCAAGACTCTATACTGCACTTTTGATAAATCATTTAATACCTACTTCCATATCTGTGAGTTTGCAAAAGCTAGATCCCTAGGAAAACTGCTCTACTGTATCATTTTTCTTCCCATTAGAAAGATTTTCCTCATTTCCTAGTTTAATTTTTCATTTCATAGTAAAGCAAAGAATAATGGGCTTAAGTTAATATAAACTGCACTTTTCTACTAATAAATTATCAGCTTTCAAGTATTTCTATAGTTTTTTCATATCTTCTCTTAACCATTCATTTAAGCTAAATGAGTCGAATTCATCTTCCATTTCTCCATAATTTGCTATCTCCAATCCTGGTAAGAGTTCCACGCTCTGTCTTTGAACACTTTCCAACATCTATATTATAGTGAGGCTCCTTGAATTTAGTACAGTAATCCAAATGCAATCTCAATCTCCAAAGTCAAACTACAACACTTTCTTTTACTAAAAATAAACTAAAATTAATCCTTACCAAAAGGAGACTAGGTATCTGACACCACTTATGTGTATCTTACCATCTAAAGTGCACACATGTTCCAGAACTGCCTAGAAGAAAAGGTTCAGCATGTACAGCAGTTTGGGGGTCAGTATTCAGTGAAAGCACATAGTGAAAATGCAGGAAGTTTCACATTCGCACAACAGGTGTTCTGAATGTTAATCTTTTACAGGGGCTTAGATTAAAAAAGAGTACAAGTAAAAATAAATGTTCAGTCCCAATAAGGAGAAAATAAGAAATTAATTTTCACCATTATAGTTCAGGAACTCCACTATCAAGATCTCTTTAATACCAACAGCCAAAAGAAACATAAGACATCTCTTTTTTTTCTTTAAAGCATTCCTCTCTCATGAACTTGTAGCCAAATATGACCCAGGAATGCTTATTATTTACCCACAGTTACCTGACTATACTAGCCTGCACATATAACCAGCCTTGTCCTGAAAATATATACACATTCTTCTGCCTCTAGAAAGTATTTGCTGAAGTGTTAATCATCACAAGTACATCAATTCATAATTGACATTGGGTTTGTTTTCTCTCATTACTTCCAGACAGCTCTTTAGGACAGTTTTCTAAGTGATACTTTCCTTTGTTTTATCTAGGATGTCAACTATCATTCCATAGGTATTTCATCTTTTATTTTAAACCTCACCTCCCTTGGAACTGACCAGTGTCCCTGTTTTTCAAATCACTGTAATTTTAATATGCCTTGTTCTGTTTTGTGCCAGCCACACAAGTTAATGTTCAATTAACCTTTTAGGTCAGTGGTTCCCAACTTTTTTTGCTTGTGGGCCACAGTTACCATGTTTACAACTCTGAAGGGCCACCAGCCTCTCCCAGCAACTCCACCTCACCCTGCAGCTGGCGGAACCAGTTCAGTAAGGAAGCTGCCTCATTATTGATCTTCCATCTCCCTAACTGCAGTGGGGAAACTGAACACACCCTGTAACAATGCATGCTTCATCTGGGCCCCTAGCCAATGTCTCCTTTTTTGCAGCCAGAAGAGTAGAAGATCAGTGCTCCCCTCCCTCATGCTTCAGCAAGGACCACAACACCTTTGACATAGGCAGAGTGCTTTGTTGTGCTCCTGGTTATATCTAGGGGCAGGTGAGTGTTGATCTCCTATCCTCTTGGCTGCAGCTAGAAGCCTGCACCTGTCTTGTAGCCCCGATGAAAAGTATTCCACCTGGGTCTTCAAGTAGTTGTTCCTTTCTTCAGCCAGCAAAAGGAAAGTTGCAAGCCACATTGAAAGCCCTTATTGGCCAGTTTTGGGCCCAGAACCAAAGGCTGGGAACCATTGTTTTAGATTGTTCATGAATGTATGAAACAATATTTGTCTCACTAATGAACAAAGGGCAGCCCCACCTGAAATCTCTCCCAATCAGCTGTGATATTAGAGAAAATCACAAGGCACTAAGAGTGATCTGTAACTTATCCACCATATCACACAGTTATTCAGGAAATGTAACACTAAAATTCCAATATTTATGAATATGGTACCATTCTGGATTCTCAACATGCCTGTAGTTAACAAAAGTGATTTGCTGCCTAAAGAAATACTACTACTACTACTACTACTATTACTACTACTACTAAACAACCACCAGCTCTTATAAAGTGCCTTTATCCATAGGTCTCAAAGTTCTTTAGAAACAGGACAGTATCATCATTCCCATTTTGGGGAAATGGAAATAAATGCAAAAGGAAGAAAGTAACCTGCACAAGTTCACCCAGAAAAGCAGTCAGAATCCAGGTCTCTGGTGTCCCTGTCTAGTGCTCTATCCCTCTTGGTATCCATTAAGTTGAAAAATGGTGCAGAAAAGGGGGAAATTTAAGGTTCCAGGGCTATACAATGACCAGGTAGTAACAAATTCCATAGTATATTAAGACAGAAAAGGGTTTATAGGTACAAAAGACAGTTGATAAACTGGGGCGTTTCAGTGCAGACATCAAGTCTGAGAATCATAGGACAATTCAGGAAGGAAACAAAGTAAAAAAAGACAGTTATAAGGAGGAAGAAAAGAAGCTGACTCCCTACTGAAGACCAAAGGAGGGAAAGGGAAAAGAAACATACTACATTAGAGCAACCTGCCAGTGACATAAAAAGCTTCCTTACAAAGCACAGATCAGCCATTTGCCCAAGGGCAGAAAACCTTTAGTCCAGTCCTACTTTGCAAGGAGATCCTGCCAACAAACCTCAAGTTTCAGCTTGAGATAAAATATTGTGTGCAAGCATTTGTGCCAAAGACTAGGGGTACTAAATAACCGAAACTGATTTTAATTGATGACCTATTCTCAAGACCTAAGGTTAATTTTCTGTTTTGTTTTTTTTTTCCTTTTAAATCATGAATAAATGCTAGGCAAAGTAAATCATGAAGAAGAGACATAATTGATTAAGCAAATGTAAAGAGATTATGTAGTGTTTCATTCAACTATAAGATTCTTAATTTTCATTTACCTGGCTACCCCAAACCACTCAGTAAAGAAGTTTGTTGTTTAAAAGACAGGTTGAAATTTCAACGTATTATCTATTTGTTTTAAACAGTTAAAGAATTTCATAGGGCAATCATAATCACTTACCTTTTACATTCATAAGCTTTTCTACATTCATAAGCTGACCTGTCATAAACCAAACCAGATTCATGAATCCCTCAAGAAACTTCTCTTCACCACCACTAAACAGCTTGTCTTACCTAAATTAATTAATTATGAAAATAATAAATACATTTTTTACCTTGCCTAAAAACCAACATCCACAGCAGTAAACAGGTCTTTCTAAAAACAGATGCATGTCTCCATTGAGACATGCTCTTGAATTTCTTGCTTTATTTCTAATACTTCGTTTGTGGAGTGACTAATTTATTAGTAACTTTGAATTACAATACAAAATTACTCAAAATAGTTAAGCACAACACTGACTGCAAAACATTAAAAAGGAATCTCACTAAATTGGATTACTGGACAACAAAATGCAGATGTAATTCAAAGCTGACAAATACAAAACAACACACTTTTTAAAACATAATCCCAACCATACATACAAAATAATGCAGTCTAAATCAGCTGTTACCCAAGAAAGAGCTTGTGGAGTCAGCATGGATTGTTCTCTGCAAACATCTGCTCAATGCAGTAGCAGCCAAAAAGCTAAACAGAATGGTAGAAACCATTAGGAAGTGTACAGATAGTAAAACAGAAAAAATCATACCATCTCTATCTATATCCAGCGTACACCCATAGCTTGAATACTGTGTGCATTTTGGTTGCACCATATTGGATGGGAAAAGCTACAGAAAAAGGCAATAAAAAGATTTGGGGTATGGAACAACTTCAGTATGAGAAGAGATCAAAAAGACTGGGAATGTTCATCTCAGCAATGAGATGACTGGGGGCAATATGATAGAGGTCTATAAAATCATGAGTGGTGTGGAGAAAGTGAATATAGAAGTTTTTATTTTTATCCTTTCGCACAACACAAGAACTATTGATCACTCAATGAAATGAACAGGCAGCAGGTTTAACCCAAACAAAAGGAAATACTTTTTCACACAGCCCACAGTCACCTGCACAACTTATTGGTAGGCAATGTTGCGAAGGCCAAATAATAACTTGGTTAAAAAAATAGATTAATTAATGGAGGATAGGTCCATCACTGGCAATTAGCCAGGGGTGCAAACTTAACCACTGACTCCAGAATCTAGAACTGAACAATAGAGGATCAATCAGTTGACAGTTACACCATGCTGTTCATTCTTTCTGAAACATCCAGCACCGGCCACTGTCAGGAGCCAGCATACTAGGCTAGATGGATCACTGGTCTGAACCAGTATGGCAATTCATATGTTCTTTGTTATATTCCTGCTTTCTTTGTGTGACAAAGAGCAGAGTCACATCCCTGAATTCATATCATGGGAAACAATTATTAATCATTTGTTTTAACTGTTTGTTCTTTTTCAGGATTATAGTCCAGATTCCTGGTTATGCTTTGCTTACTTTGCACTGCTCAGTGATGCAAAACCACTGTAAATCCAGTTTAACCAGACAGTTAAACTAGATTTACTGTATAGCTAGTTTGAATCGCTGAAGTAGCACAAAGCACCCAGAGCATAGTTGGGACTGTGGCCTTATAACTGTAGCACTTTTGAGATAACATTACTTAGAACTCCATAACACAATTCATGAGGAAAACACCTTTTCATGCCCATAAAATGTACAGTCAGCACCGACAATCTCTCAAGATTTTGACATTTGGAAATAAAGGGCAACATTCAGCAGTTGCAGGAGTGGGATCCTTTTATGAACCCTCAGCATCAGTCAAAAAGGCAAAATACTTCCCTCAAATATTTGAATATGAAACTACACTGGAGCCAAACATATGCATTTAGGAACAGAATTTTGCCCATAGGTCCTAATTTGGGGCATGTGAATGCCCAATCATATTAGATGCACTAGGCCAGTGGTTCCCAACCTGTGCTCCATGGACCACTGGTGGTCTGTGAGTGTACTGCAGATGGTCCATAGGAGGAAAAAGGATGATAACTCCACGTAAATGTGCTGGAGGTAAATGTACTGTGATGAGTGCAATATGTTTGTGAGTAAGCATAATAAATTATTAGGAATAGGTGCATTTTAATACCCCTTGATATACAAGTTAGACTCCTATAAGCCACAGGCTATGTTAAAAATGTTTAAAATGGCTTGCTCATGTGGTGGTTGTCAAAAACTTTTGATGGTGATGTAGTGATCCACATAAAGGAAAAGGTTGGGAACCACTGCAATAGGCTCATATAGTGGTAGTCATACATTAAATCTTAGTTACAAATGAAGAATTCTTCACTAAATGAAGAAACTTTTCTATTTTTTTAACATTATAAAACAATTATTTTTGTTGTTTTAAAAAAGTTTAATCTTACTTTAGAATCATGAAAATAAATTTATTTTTTTTGCTCAAGCAAAATATTAATATAGTATATAAAAAGGGAGTATCAAGTAGGAGTAAGAAGGTTATATTTTCTCTGTATATTGCATTGGTTGAGACCACTACTAGAATATTGCATTCTGTTCTGGTGTACACATTCTGGAAAGGATCATGAGCAGAAGAAAGGCCAGACAAAAGCCAGGCAAATAATTTAAAGGCCAGAAAACATAGTTTACCATGTAAAATTTAAGGTGTTCAATCTATTAAATTTCAAAGGGTAGCTGCGTTAGTCCAGTTGAGCAAAACAAACAAGGAGTTTGGTAGCACTTCTAAAGACTAAATTAATTTGTTTGAATTTAGAAGTGCCACCAGACTCCTTGTTTTTTTTTTTTTTGCTCAATCTCTTTAGATTATCAGAAAGAAGGGCAAGAGTTTACTTAATCATAGTCAGACTAGATGGCAATGGTACCCCCCACCCCGCCTTGAAATCTATTAATTTGTTTTCATTATGTCTGAACCATTCCCATCTACTGAACATTGCCCTGACACTGCCCCCCCCCCAAGCAGTTAATACAGAGCAATTTTTATTTTAAACCATAAGGCATTTATTTTGGACTTAAAAAAAGTATACATGAGAGCTGAATTCTGCTGAGTATGTGTGATCAAGTAAGAAACCTCTCCTGGACTGGTTTAGGATGTCATAGATGATACCCCAATTTCTCCTCTTTCCTGTTCCTGTATACCGGTGATGGGACCCGAGGTGTGTGAATATTATAAAGACTACTAGAGGGCAAGGGGCTTCTAGGCAGCCCTTATCTGGACCCCTGCCAGTCACACAGGTTGTGTCCAGTTGAGACATGGGGCTTGGGCTCCCTAGCCAGGGAAGAGGAACAAAGGTCTGGGGACGAGAGGAGGCAGTAGGAAGATGGGGTGGGGGGGTCTAAGAAGCAAGATCCAGGGCATGAACCTGTTTATCCTGGGGGTCACTACTATACCTCCTGATTAATCTGATAGCCAACTGTCCTAGCTGCTATTTGACCTGGATTGCTAATAAACTCTCTGACGCTCACACTAGCTGAGAGTTACTTCTGACAGGGGCTTCCCGGGATCCTCCTGGAGGGAGGAACCCCCAGGAAGTCCAGGCAGAGCAGGGGTTGTACCCTGTAAGGCTGGATTTGGGAGCTGGCTACATGGTACCATGGAGACCTGAGCTGGATGGGAGAAGACTCCACCACAGCAGACTTCTGATCAGCTGTGAGCAGAGGGGACCCTGGAGTGTTTTCTGAAGTCCTCCATCACAGTGTCTCACTTTGTGCTTAGTAAAAATAAGCTTAAGGGAAATTCTAACATGCTCCTAGCAACTGAATCTTTCTGGTCTGACTTTTTAAAAGACATGAAACAATTACAAGATGCAATTATTTTTTTCTATTTTTGGTCTTTTTTGAAAAGCTTATGTGCATGTGAAGTGTTCAAGTTATGGTTTTGCCTTCACTTTGAAGTAATATGTTTTCAGCACTTCTATTAAACCTCCTCTAAACGTATACCTCTCCTCCTTTATTGCTCAAATGGGGTAATTAATAGCTGTTTTCTATTTTTATTCAAGTATCAGTTAATTCATGGAAACAGCATGACTTCAAAATGGTAGCAGTGAAAAGCTTCTGATTTTTCTATGAATCACTTGGCATTTGAATAAATATGGAAAATAATCCCTCCTTGCCCACAGGAATCTATGCATGTGCACACACACACAGTCATGTTATGGCTACTACGTGATTATTTCCTGAACTAGTTACAAATAAGCTTCCAGATGCAGTGATATTTTTATTCTCTACATTCTTATTTCAGAAAGTTGTTCTAACCTGAAAATCACTCTACCAACTGCTGATTAAAATTAAATGAGATGGTCTGATTGTTCACTGCTTGGTAATCTGTGAACTTTTATTCTAGGGCTTTAAAAAAAAAAGAAAGAAAGAAATGTTCATGGTGGCTGCAAATAGGATACAAAATATTAGTATTCTGATTTGGTTGAATGTTTTACATACTTTGTCGCAAACCATTTTGCAAGACAGTAGAGAATCAGGGTTTGTGCATGCAAGCAGTCCTGGAAGTACTAGCTAAACACTCGTTTGCTGCAATTAATTCTTATAATAAGAGATAGGATTCCAGACAAGTCTATAAATGTCCAAAAGTAGCCTCCTGTCTCAAAGACTTAATTCTTTCCTTGCTTGCTTTAATTAAGTTTAGTTGGTTTGAGCACTATGCTGCATTTTGAAGCAACAACAGTAGATCTAAATCTTTTGTCTTAGTTTGAAAGAGGAAAGTCTAGGAAGATGTTTCTCTCTGCACCCTTTACTGAAATATCAGTTTATAAAATGGTGAAAATCTCTCTGAAAACTAGAGAAAGCTTAATGATGGCAGTACTCTCAGAAATACTCAATGTATTTTCAATTAAAATTCCTCTGCTGAGCACAGTTGAATGACTTAATGATAAAAAAGAAATTTGCAGTATCAGAAAAAAGTTACCCTCAAATTCCTTAAATATAATTCCAAAGAAGAAATCCAGTTTCCTGTGAAATATATTAATATATTAAGAAAAAAATTACTTTGATTTATTTTACTTTTGCATCCTATGGAACAATTCATTTTTATTTAAAGTTTTATAAGAATTACATTAAAGTACATAGTGATGACAACACCTACAGAGCTGGCAGCACTGTCTCTTCAAATTTAAGAGAGATTCTGAATTCCTCAGCTAGCAATACCTGCTGAGACCTTTTTATTTGATTTTCTAGAATACTTATTAAGAGAAAAGCTAATGAAAGCAAAAATAAAGGTTAATGAACTGGGCTTTATTCTTCTCCCCCTTAGAACTTGTCTAAATTAAACTTTTTAGCTAAAATCCAATATTATTTTTGTTTGCTGCAACCAGCATTGCCAACTGTCCATAAATTTGACAACCCAGCCAGTAAAAAAGTATGGAAAGTTCCCACTGTCAGTGAGTCCCTAATTTTACAAGTAAAAGTCCTGAAAAATCTTTCCCTCAACTGCAACCTACCACCCTGCCTGCTGCTCTTCTGCTGCTGCTGCTCCCTTCTTCCAGCTGTGCCTTAGCACTTTAGCAGTCCCCAGCAGGCCCTGTCTGGACCCCACACCTAGCCTGAATAGTAGGCAGAGGCAAAGGAGGCTTGTTGATAGACAGCTGGGAGGGGGCTAGGATTCAGTCAGAGAACTGGGCGAGGATCATAAGGAAGCACAGCCACCCAGTGCCTATGACAGCTGAGCTCTGACAGAAGCCTCAGGGCTCCATCTGAGTCAGGGAGCTGTCTGCAGCTCTGGAGCTGGCTCAGGTATGCCAGCTGGAAGTGAAGGGGGTATGCGAAGGGTAGAGGCTGCTCAGGCGACCCAGCTCAGTTGTGTTTAAGGAGAAACATTGAGCAAAGACTCATGTAAGTCAGCTTGGGTACATCTAAACTAGAGTCTTAGGTCAACTTAAGGAAAGTTAAGTTGACCTACAGGCTTCTGCGGCCACAATGGGCTTTTATTAAGTCAACTTAAGTGCTTCCTTAAGTCAATGACACTACCTCTTAAGGTCAACTTAATGCTTAAGTAGTATTTATTAAGTCCACTTGAGCCACTGCAGACAGCAAACGCCCTTAAGTTGACATAATTGGCCTCCCAGAGTTCCATGGTCAGCAGGAAGGGTGCCATGCTCACTTGCTGTTTTAAAGGAGTGGCTGGGGGAGGACGGCACTTCTCCAGAGCAATGTGAGATGCTACCCACAGCACCCCAGTCCTCCACTGACCACCTGGCAGTGTGGACCCAGGCAGTCAACAGGAGTTTTCAGTGTGGACTCTCAAAGTTGACTTAACAAGATCAACTTTAAGTCAACTTGAAGATAACCTTGTTAGGTCAACTAAACAGAACCTCCAGTGTAGACATACCCGTTGCATATTATGTCAGATTGGAATCTGATTTGCTGTCAGGATTGCAAAATGTTCCTCATGATTTTAAACAACAAAAAGTTTTGTTCAGAATCCAAATTCCCCTCCACACACACACACACACACACACACACACCTCCCCAGTCCTCCCATCTGTCTTCCCACTTTTCACTTAGCCAAGGCAGGAGTCACAGGAGAGATTCTTACTACAAGCTGCCTGCATTATAGGAGTGGCCTAGCCTTTAGCAATGATTGCCACTGCTGCACCCAGCAAATGCAGCGGTTGAACACCTGCAGAGTCAAATTCTCAGTGGGGCCCCTCTCTGCTCCTGGGAAGGGGGCAACACAACCAATGAGCCATTGTACCTGAAGTCCCTGGGCCCTGATCCAGCCTGTGGATTTTTATGTATCAATTCAAATTCTGCAGTTTCTTTTTGAAACCTTGCTGTATTATTCATTTGTCTGAGCATAGCTATTAGCAAATCATCAGTGGAGTGATCAGGAAGATGGAAGTGCTCACCTACGGATTTTTGAATAGTGTGATTTCTGATGTCAGTTTTGTGCCCATTTATTCTATTGCACAGAGACTGCCCTGTTTGTCCAGTGCAAATTTGACTCTGTCTCTTCAGGACTAAATAAGGACTTTGTATATTTTTCTCATTACAACAAGTGATTTGACCTCAGTTTCATCTATATGCTGTTCCCCAGTGTTTGAATCTTTACAACTGTTTTGATTAGCTGTTACAGTGTGATCTGATCCTATGATTTACACTTCCCTGCATTTATTTCCTTCCCATTCTGTAACTTCCACATCTTCAAAGCATCTGACAAAGTGGGATTTCCTCCCACGAAACCTCATGCGATAAATACATTTGCTGATCTTTTAAAGTGCCACAGGACTCCTTGTTTGTGGCGCTGGAAGGTACTCCTTGTGGGTGCTAGTATCCATCAGCATGGAACTTATTACAGGACTAAAGGTAAAAATATTGAATAGTATTTGTTTTGGATATTTCCTACAATTTTCTAGATGAAATACATACACACAAGGAAGTCCCAAACTGAAAATGCCAGACTGTAGCACTGTTTCACGAATGACCCACTGAAACCAGTGCGGCTATTCATATGAATAAATGCTCATGAATGTGAACAAGGGGGGGTATAATCAAAATTAGAGTGAATAGAATTTAAATTATGCACATTTATAAATAGAGAGGATAGAGTTTGGTCAATGTGTATGACTGCAGTTTCCCAGATATGTAAGATGAATTCTGTTACTTTACACTATGTTAACTTACACCTAAAATCTTTATGTAAAACATGATTCAAATGACATTCAACCACTAATTGGCAGCTTCTATTAGTGAATCAAAACTGTTGAGCTTCAAGTGGATTAGGTGGAAGAACTGCCTCAAAACATGCTGATGCTCCTAGTATTGCCTCTTATAAAGGGCACAAGGTAATGTTTTTCTATCATCTACCACTGGCACTCGTCAGAGCTATGAGAAGTGCACAACCCTGAACTATCATATTGTTGTCTATGCAGAATGTGGAAGCACTCAAAATGACACCATAATTATGCCACTTTAGACTGTAATTCCACTGGAAAACAAAAAGAGTTCAGAGACACAGAAGAGGTCATCATGATTTCATAAGGGAGTACTAAAATATCTCATGGTACCAAGGGTAAAAGCAACAAACAGACTTCTCTTAAGTGACATGAAAGGCTATGTTCTTCTTCAGTAGGATTTTGAAGCCTTTTCTCAGGACTTACATTTGGCTGCAGGAGGGGAAAGAAAGAAAGAAAGAAAGAAAGAAAGAAAGAAAGAAAGAAAGAAAGAAAGAAAGAAAAACTGCTTCTATATCAGCATCAGTTAAGCACTGACTGATAATGCTGATGCAGCATCTTCTGACCAACAGAGAAACTTGTTTTGATGTTCTTCCAAAGGGGCAGCCATGTTAGTCTAGTTCAGCAAAAGAAGCAAGGAGACCTGTAGCACTTAATGAGTAACAGATTTATTTATCACATGAGCTTTCATGGGAGAAAATCCTACTTCATCAGATGCTTTGAAGATGGGGGAACATACAGAATGGTAGAAAATAAATGCAAGGGAGTGTAAGACATGGGATCAGGTCATACTGTGACAGCAAATTAGAGCAGTTGTTAAGATTCAAACACTGGGAAACAGAACTCAAATCGCCTGTTGGAATGGGAAAAGAAGCCATACCCATGATTCAGTCCTGCTTTCACACATTCAAATCTGCATATCAATTCTAATTCAACTGTTTCTCTTTGAAGTCTTGATGTCCCATTGACTTTCTTGAGCACAGTCGTCAACAAGTCATCTATAGAGTGATTAGAAAGATGGAAGTGCTCAGAAACTGGTTTTTGAGTGTTGTGATTTCTAATGTCAGTTTTGCGACCATTTATTCTTTTTCACAGAGATTATCCTGTCTGTCCAATGTATAAGGTGTGGGGGCATTTCTGGCCCATGATGGCATAAATCACATTAGTGGATGAGCGTGCAAATGAGCCCTTGATGGAGTAGCTGGCTTGATGGTGAATGGGACAGCAATACTTCAGAGAAACAGCTGAATTAGAGTTGATATGCAGATCTGATTGTGTGAAAGCAGGAGTAAATCGTGAGTATGGCTTCTTTTCCCATTACAACTGGTGATTTGACTTCACCCTCCTCTGCATGCTGTTTCCCAGTGTTCGAATCTTAACAACTGCTGTGATTTGCTGTTACTGTATGACTTGATCCCATATCTTACACTCCTTTGCATTTATTTTCATCCCATTCTATATGTTCCCCCATCTTCAAAGCATTTGACAAAGTGAGATTTCTCCAACGAAAGCTCATGTGATAAATAAATCTGTTAGTCTTTAAGTGCCACAAGACTTCTTGCTTCAAGAAAGGAGATAAAAAAGAGAAAAAGAAAGATGGAAGGAAGGAAAAGAAAGAAAGGAGAGATGGAAGGAAGGGAAATAAAGAGAAGGAAGAAAGAAACAAGAAAGCAGGCTGCAGGCTCCACCTCCTCCCCGGCAGTGTGCCTGCCAGTGCGGAGGACGCCCTGCAGGCACTGCTCTGCTCAGCTCAGCATCTGAGACCTGAGTGGCTAGCCAGCAGGGAGATACTGTCAGCTTCCAAACCCCACAGCAAGCACTGTGCCCGAGCCCAAGCCTCTCACAGCAGCCAGTCTTTCTTTCTTTCTCCAGCCCGGTGCTGCTGCGAGAGACTCAAGCTAAGAGACAGTGCTCGCTTCGGGGCTTTGGGAGGTGATGGTGCACCCTCGCCCTCCAACCACTCAGATCTCAGATGCCAAGCCCCAGTCCCATGCACTGCCAGTGCGCTGGGGCCGGAAAAGTTGTGCGCGTGCACACACTCATGCACCTTAAGAGGGAACAGTGGTGAGATCCTCCTTGCAACTAAACTGTGTATTGCCAGTCCTGTAGTATATTTCTGCCATCCCCTCCTCAGTCATCAGCATCAATCATGGGCACCACAGTAGCACATACAACTACAGTCACTACAGATGAACTAAAACTTTGGCAGAATCCTCCCCTCTAGGTTAAAGACAACCTTCCTCTCACCCTCCAGTCAGCTTAATTGTCTACCAAGGCTCTTTCTGGTCCTCTGAATAGTTTAAGAAATCAGACCTACATGTTTGTACGGCAGCTCTTCGGGGGCCGAGCTCTCTCTTGGCTGGAGGGACACTATGCTGAGCCCTATAGAATGCCCAGCTCAAGCCTTCTTGATCATTCTAGTTCTTCTGGTGAAATATGTTTATGTTCTGTACATGCAAGGCCACTTCTGCTCCTGACTCTGTGCTGTGAGAGAAATCTTTCTGATATCACTACAGAAGAAAATATAACTCATCTTTCTCAAGGATTATGCTTCCCTTACAAAATGCTACAAAGCACTACTGATAACTGACAGGCTTATTTAGAAAGAACAAGGAGTTGTGTGGCACTTGAAGACTAACAGATTTATTTTTTGCATGAGCTTTCGTGGGAGAAGATCCCACTTCCTCAGATGCTTCATAGATGGGTGAACTTACAGAAAGGAATGAAACTAAATGCAAGGGGGTGTAAAACATAGAATCAGGTCATAAAGTAAGTCAAATATTGAAATAAAAAACTGTAGCTTCCAGGTGTATAAGTAAAGACAACCAAAGGACAAATATCAAAAGGAGTACTGACCTCAGTGAATATGCACAACAATTTGATTACAATTATAAAATATAGGAACAGAAGCAGACATTTTAAAATAATGACACAGATACAATTCAGTTGTCCACACAAGAACTTAGTCCAAATGGATTTTGCTATCTCTCCTCAAGCACATGAAGTAGGTATAGCTAATATGGGAATCTGCAGAAAAAAACCCTGAAATTTCAACCATTTGACATAACTTAGTGAAACTCACAGAAAGTTGTATAAAAAATGATGATTGCATTTGGAGGCAGGGAAATAAAATCATATCCAGCTGTAACTAAATTGTCAGAATCATTATAAACTAAATACTTATTTATTTGTTGATTTATTATTTATATAAACTATATTTTTAATAAGTTAAAATTGTTTTCTTGGCAATCGTACATAAAATGAAAAATGGTACAAATCTATACCAAGGTTTTCCATCAGTGGCTATATAGAAATATACAGATATGGTTATATGCACTTGAATAAGCAGTCTGATTTTTAAATAGTGCTGACCACTCAAGTGGTTCTACTAACGTCAGTCAAAATCTGCCCAGAACTACTGCTCATTAGAATGATGCAGCTTAAGGCACAGCAGATTCTGTAGCTAACAGTACACAAAGGAACAATGTGGTAGCATCCCATCTGCTTGCCACTGGCTTCCTTTATACTATGGATAAGGTATCATGGACTAAATTTAGGGACAGGTGACTCAGGCAACTATCTAGGAGGCCATGTTGGGAAGGTACTGGGCTCAGCATACTGTTTTTGGTGTTAGTGAGAAAATGGAAAATAGAATGTTTCAAGTGAATGATTCAGGTATTACATACGTGGATTCACTTTTCAATAACCTCCCTTTTTATTTATTTATTTATTTGTTTGTTTATTTATTTATATGTCATGATAAATACATAAACAGCTATAAAGATCCTCATATGCAAATTTGTTGTCTTATATGACAGGGTTAAATCATGAATGCAAATCATGCATCAAAATTGTGGAATAGGCTACAAATGCAATATAAATAAAGTATGCAGAAGGTTAACAAATAGAGGGGTAAGTGCCTAAGATGCCCCTCACCTGGGGTGTATACAGTTTAGGTCTGTTCCTGCAAGTATTCATTTTAGGTGAACTAGAGGTAGCCAATCAGCATGTGATCAAGTGAGACACAAATCTGCTTCTGGCATTGTACTCAAGCACCTTAAACAATGAGCCATCACTGTTAGTGATGTCACTACAAACTCCTATTTTTACAGATTGTTTTTTGGGGGGGACTGGGAGTGCTATAGTGCTCATTTAAAAAACAGTAGGGTTTGGGAAACCTGCCATTACAATGCCAAGCTGCAGAAGAGATTCTCCCAGTGAAAGGCTTCAGGAGAAAAAAGAGACAGAGAGAGGAGAGGGGCTAAAAAAAATCATGACTGCCATGAGTCTGCATGTAATAAAAGACATAATAATTCAGTAAAAAAAACAACAAGGAGTTGTGTGGCACTTTAAGACTAACAGATTTATTTTTTGCATCAGCTTTTGTGGGACAAGATCCCACTTCCTCACGAAAGCTCATGCAAAAAATAAATCTGTTAGTCTTAAAGTGCCACACAACTCCTTGTTGTTTTTTTACTGGACTAGACTAACACGGCTATCCCTTTGGAAATTGACATAATAATTCAGACCTGGAAGCAAGTATGAAATTGGATAATCATAGAAATGTAGGGCTGGGAGGGACGTCAAGAAATCATCAAGTCCAACCTTATTTGAACACTTAGGATGAGTACCCTAAGGTCTAAAATGTCTTATCTAGCACAGTACTAACTAAGTGCTAATAATTAGTTTTTAATAAAATGTTGAGAACCAGGAATGGACCAAAGAATGTAGGAATGCAGGATCAATGTGTAAAACAAGAATAAAAGGCAATATTACCACTTACCAGGGAGTAAATCTAGTTTGCATTACTAGGTGATGACAATGCTACAAACTATTTGGAGAAAAAAATCTATAAACTGAAGGATCATCGACTCAGGAGTAATATACTGTATTATCTTAAAATGGTAGGGAGACAGACAAAGTGAGCTAATACATCTTTTTCCATTTCTAAAATCTAAGGTTCTATATGTAATTATCAGCATTGGCTACTAAATGAAAACTCCCAGCAGAAACGTGCAAAACTTAGTAGATGGAAGGTATGTCTGCACTGAATAAAGCATTTGATATACTGTTTAGTAAAAACTTAACTGAAAGATGAATTCAAACTGTCTTAGTTAACTGTTCTCAATTGTATTATTTTTACTTTTATTATTAATACAAGAACTGTCACTTGGATAAAAAAATGACTGAAAAATCATAATAAAGGGTAATAATAGATGGTGCTACATTACACTGTGGGAGCCTGCTATTGAAATTAGTTTGAATTCCACTTTTTAAATTTGATTGTTTTATATGTTAGTGTGAACAGCTGAAGGCACTAATTAAAGTTTTCAGACAATTCTAAATCAAAAGTTGTTGTAAACAGCACCAGGGACAGACGATAATTCAAATGAATGCCACATTTTAAAAGTATTTTAGCTTAAAGGAAACAGACAGCAGGGGCAGAAAGAGCAAATGAAGTTTTGAGAAAAGCATGGCATCTTGGAACAATTTTATCTACCCACATGGACTCTTACTTGAGTTGGGTTTTATCATGTTAACCTACTGACTTTCTCATGCTGTATTCCAGGTGACTAATAAACTACCTTGTTAGAAAATGCTGCCCAATAAATGGGCACAGATCTGACATCAGAAACCACAACATTCTAAAACCAGTGGTCAGCATTTCTATCTTCCTGATCACTCCATTGGCGATTTACTAATTGCAGTGCTCAGACAGAGGAATACCAGATCAACGCTTCAAAGAGAAGCTGCTGAGATTGTATTTATTTGCAAATTTGATTGTGTTGCTTCAGGACTTTAATTGGGACTTTGGATTCTTCTCTCATTACAACAGGTGATTTGATCTCACCTTCCTTTATATGCTGTTCCCCAGCATTTGAATCTTTACAACTGTTTGGATTTGCTGTTACAGTGTGACCTGTTCTCATGACTTACACTTCCTTGTATTTTTTTCCTACCATTCTGTAAGTTCCTGCATCTTCAAAGCATCTGACAAAGTGGGATTTTCTCCCATGAAAGTGCATGCAATACATAAATTTGTTAGTCTTTAAATGCCACAGGACTCCTTGTTTGTTTTACTGAACTAGACTAACATGGCTGCCCCTTTGGAACTCTCCACTGCAAATACTCCGATGTTTTCATTGCTTCCTGCAAAGACATGGCCTCTCTTAGTAGTCTGACCTCAGAGAATTGAGAACCATAGTGAGAAATGGGGCATACTGGAGACTGAAGGCTCAGAAAAGCCTTTGAATCTCACTGCATGCTCTGTACATGTGGGAAAGTGTGTACCCTTGGTGTCAAGCACACTAAGATGCTTATTGCCAAGAGACTGTTTGAAGGCCAAGATATACCACAGACAGGCATTGAAATGCAGAAGTTTTTCATCTACTCTCTTCCTCAAATCCTTTCACTTGACTCTATACGCACAACCCATTTAATCTTTCTGTCCACTCTCAGCATCTCCCTTCCTCTTTTCCTTAGCCTTTTGCTCTTCTCTGTCTCTTTCCTGTTACAATATAAGCATGCTCTAGTCTCTCATCTTAAAAAGCCCAACCTGGATCCCACTAGCATTTCCAACTACTGTTCCACCAGGAGTCAGAGCCAAAAGTCAGAGACAGAGTCAGAAACTGCAATCAGAGCCAAAGCAGAGCAAGGGTATAGAGCACTGGGAAACACAAGAATGGTGGTGGTTATGGCAATGGTGGCAGCAACAGCCAGAGATCAGTTGCTTCTGTTGGCCTCAAGACCCAGCTTATTGACTCCCTTGGCCAGTAGGTGAAGTGATCAATCAGAGGACTGTGTTATGGCTCAGCTAGGCTGTTCAGAAACTGAACAGGCATAGTTGCAAATCATCATTCCTGATGCTGAGCTTCTTAAATCTAACACTGTAAGACATATCTTCTAACTCTTTAATTATTTCTCATGAATCTTTTCCAAATCTTCTCTAATTTATCAATATAAACAAGGAAGCCTTTGGCACTTTCAAAGACTAATACATTTATTTATTGCAAGAGTTTTTGCGGGAAAGTGCCACGGGACTCTTTGTTTGTTTTGTTCAGCTAGACTAACATGACTAACTCTTTGGAACCTCTGATTTATCAACTTCCTTTTTTAATCCATGGACACAATATTCCAGCAGCATCTGCTGTGGCACCAAATACAAAAGTAAAATAATCTCTCCACTCCTACTCAAGTTTCTCTTGTTTATGCACCCCATGACACTAGTTCAGGCCACGGTGCTGTACCAGGAGCTGATATTCACCACTCTGAATTTTCTTCAGAGTTGCTGTTTCCTAGGATAGGGACCTCCCCACTATCATCCTGCAAGTATGGCTTATAATTCGCTTGCTAGATATGTACCTTTACATTTCACCCAAATACCAAGACATCCAGATCACTCTGTATCAGTGACCTCTTTGTTAATTTATCACCCCCCAATTTCTGTGTCATCTGTAAACTTTATTAGCAGTGATTTATGTTTTCTTCCAAGTCATTGACAAAAATGCTGAATAATGTAGGGGAAAAAATATCCTGTGGTACCTCATTAGAACCCAGGGCCAGCGACCCAGTAAGCTGGATAGGCTTTGCAGGGGGGCACTAACATTTGAGGGGTGCCAAAATGGGGACCATGCTGTTGAGCTCCCCTGTAATGTCACTCATGGGCGCCGGCATCTGCTGCACTGCAAGGTGGCACCATAAATGCTAGTGTCATTCCTGTTAGAACCATACCCAATCAATGATGACTATCCATTTTCGGAGACCTATCAGGTAGCCAGCTTTCAATTCCCCTAACATGTTCAATGGTAATTTTATATCATTTTGTTTTTTTAACCAATGACATTCAGTGCCAAGTCATATGTCCAAGTCTACATGTACTGCATGACCATTATTATTGTAAAAACAAAACTTGTAATCTCATTAAAGAAAGATATCAAGTTAGAACGATCTGTTTTTCATAAATCAACTTAGATTGTCATTATTAATACTACATACTTTAAGCCTTTATTAATCAAACTCATTATCATGGACTGCTCTATTATCATGGCTAGGGCTAATATCAGATTGGCAAGTCTGTTACTTGTTTCATTCCACTTACTCTTTTTAAATACTGGCACAGTCTTAGCTTCCTTCCCATCTTCCTCAGTGTTCCAAGACTTATAAAAAATCAGCATTAATGCCCCAGAAAACACCTCTGCCATTTCTTTTAAAATTCTTGGGTGCAAGTTAGCTGGATCCACTGATTTTAAAATGTCTAATTTTAGTAGCTGATGTTTAATAACCTCCTCATTGAATATTAGTGGAATAGAAAAAATGTTGTAATATGAACTGACGGCATCATCTTTTTTCCCCATCTACAGAAGATAAATATTTACTGAACAATTCCACTTTTTCTGCATTGTTATTAATAATTTTTCTATTTCTGCCTAGTAATGAACCAATGTCAGTGGTCCAGGATTATTTCTGTTTTTAAAATACTTAAAAACAAAACAAAAGAAAACAAACAAACAGAAACCCACCTCCTTATTATCTTTAACTATGCAGGTCATAAGTTTCTCCTTGTGCCCTTGTCATCTTTCACTTTTTTTGTTGTTGTTCCCCTCTAAAGCTCTCACTTTTTTTTCACACCAATATTGCCTTTTTCTCAGTGCTGTGATTGTGGAATTTTGAACTCCTAGGAAAACATTTTTAAGTGATTCTCAGTTGTCTTTCACATTTTTCTATTTAAAATCTTTCTCTCAGTTAGGGAAATGCCTAGCCCCATTTTCTGGTTGGGTCCCTGAGTCTACAGGGTGGGCTGGCCCAGGAAAGATTCCAGTCACATGACTGGAAGTTGCCTGAGATGCTCAAGTTGCTAGGTAGGAACTGGACTGCTCATCTCTAAGGAGGTAGGATGTGGATAGGTAACGAGATCAGGCCTGCTCATTGCAGTGCCTGGAAGTGGCACAGCGTTCACTGCTATGGTTCCAGGGCTGGCCCTGATAACTGTAGCATTGAAGTTCACGCTGCTGCTAGGTAGGTATGATCAAGCCCAATTGGACCGACCTGTGCCTACTCCCCTTCTACGAGCTAATTTTCCTTAAGCTGTTTTCAGCTTTGTAAACTACTCCTTTCAAACCAATAGGTATATATATATTACTGGTTTGGACTTTGTTTGCATAAAGTCATGATTACTTGTACCTAAGTTCCCATTAATCTCCAGTTACAATTCATGTATCAAGATGATGATTAAATACGTTGGATGTGATTCTTTTGTGCCACAAAATTATCACATATACTATTTAGAAATTCCAAACAAGTTTCAGTACTAGGAGCTTGGGACCTGCAGCATATGTCATTCAAATACAATTCCCCTATGATAACACAGCTTTTTTTTTTCTGACGCATTATACATAAGGAGTTGATCATCTTAATCCTTCATGTGATTTGGCAGTCTGTAGCAGACACCATCTGTTACAGCACTGAAACATGAGCATTCAGGATAATTTTCCTGTGAGTTATCAGTGACTTAGTAACAGATAATGTCATTTTGCACTTAGTACTGTCCCCTCTCCCTTCTTAACTTGCTCAGTCCTTCCTGAATATGTTCTAGCCATTGATTTTAACTATCTTATCACATGAATCATCCCACTAGACTTCTGTAATATCAACTAAATCAAAATTTAGTAATGTGTAATTCATAAATGAGTAATTCCAGTTTAGACTTAGAATTGGTGTACATACAGTTAAAGAATGTTTTCACTTCATGTCTTATAGTTCATTGATTAATTTTATTCCCAACATCTTGATTTTGTGTAAATAAGTGCTCATACCTTCTCCCTATTTACCCTCCTTTTGTATTATTTGTTTAACTCTCTTCTGACTACTTTTCAGCACCTTCTCTTCTCTGCAAGGAACTTGCTTTCTCTTCTGCTGAGGCAGTATCCAAAGTATGAAGTCCCTTTCCCCATAGAAGGTGGACTAATGTTCTACAAAACCTAATCCTTCTACCTCAAAGCACTTACCTAGCTAGCTATACACTTTCAGAATCTTCTGCTTTTTTCAACTTGTGATGCAGAATGGATATCAGGGAAGATAGCTTGGACTGTCTTCTCCAGCAGACTTCCAAATTCCATTAAGTCATCCGAGAAACAATGAAGGTAGTTGAGAGATATCCTGTGACGTAATATCATTAGTATCTTTATGAACCATCAGCAATTGATCCATGACCATCCACTTCAGAATCCTCTCCATTCTTACAGTGATGTTTCATATCTTGGCTCTGGGGAGACAATACACTACCTGGCTGACTGTGTTTCTCTTCCAGAATGTTCTTATAGTACTTCTGAGTACTGAATTTCCTATAAGAAATGCCTGTCTTCCTTGGATGGCTGGAAAAATCTGTATATTTAAGGTTGATTTACTTACTGGTTGTGTTGAGGGTCTGGAAAGTTATCTTCCAGAGTTTCCAAGCTGAGAACCTGAGATCAACTAGAGATTTCTAGATGTGTGGAATTCTTCCTACTCTTCTTCTCTGTCTACTGGTCCCCTTGTTTGCCTTCTCTGTGGGTGACCCCTTTATTCTCATCCTTCTCTTCTCCCTCTGCACTATATCTCTGAATAATCTCACCAGCAAGCAGAAATTCAACTACCATATCTCTGCTAATGATTTACAAATGCACTCCACTCCAGACCTACCTCCCTCTGTTCAAACGAAGACCTCAGCCTATTTCTCAGATATCTCATTTTGGATGTCTAACCATCATTTCAAGCCAAACATCGTTAAAGACAACTCCTAATTCTAACCATGGTGCCTATGATAGGCTACAATGAGAATGTCAACTCAAAACACACTGCAAGAAATAGATGAGACATCCCCCTAAACTGATGGAATCGTATTCACCAGGACAGTAAGAAAACAAGTTTTACAATATCACACTAGCTAATCGGAAGACAAATTTAGTTCCCTGTAGGAAATCCAGACTTTGGCTCCCATCTAAACAGCCAAGTCTAATCTAGTAAGGGGATATTTATCATTTTTGACATTCTCTCAGCTCCAAAGGACCAGCCCCACCAGATAAAGAATATTTCAGATTGTACCCAAATATTTACTTATAGCCAATCTTTAATAATAAAACCTAAGATTTATCAATAGAAGGAAAACAAAAAGAAGAGAGTGCAAATGCTTAAGAGATCAGTATGGCTATGTTCACATGTAAACTGTTATTTTGAAATAAGTTATTTCGAAATGAGTTATTTTGAAATAAACTCCTTATTTCGAAATAAGTCAATTCGAATTAAGAAAATGTTAATTTGAATTAAGGGAAAGCCTTCTATCAAAACGGCTGTTATTTCAAAATGGTTATTTTGAAATAAGTCTGTTCGGACATGTTGTTTCAAAACAGTTGTTTCGAAAAAATGGTGTTGTTTTGAAACAATGTGTCCAAACGCTGTTGTTTCAAAACAGCTGTTTCAAAACAACGGCTATTTCAATTTCAAGCGATGTTTTACTGTTTCGAAATAACGGCCATTATTTCAAAACAATGGGTCTCATTGTTTCAAAATAATGGAACGTCATTTGGACATAAGAAATTTTATCTCAAAACAACGGCTGTTGTTTCGAAATAAAGCTCTCGTCTGAACACAGCCGATGTGTAATATGTTTAGCTCAGTTTCGTAGCAGAGAAGATGAGACTACTGATTTATAAAAGTCTTTCTGGAAGCAATTTAAAAGTTTAAATATCAATAGGCAGTTCAGATACCACACTTGCTAGACAAACAAGGACACTTTTAAAGACTAACCTTAATTTATCGCATAAGATAAATAAATCTTTTAGTCTTTAAAAGTGCAACAGAACTCTTTGTTTGTTTCCCTAAAATGGACTAACACAGCTACCCCCCTCTGGAAAGAGTCTGTTAGAGTTTCTACAGGAGAATTCTAGGGTAATCCAGAGGTGTGCTTGGAGTGCTAAGAGTTATGGCTTACATATTTCTGGTTAAATTTTAAGCAGACCTGAATTTAAGAGGATCAGGCCTAGAACTTCCTTTTTAGTTACAGTTTACAGATAACTCCACACCTTGAGCTTTGATGAAACTGAGCCTACAGTTTATGATCTCTATTCAATGGGTTCTCTTCAGACAACACAGGTAGCAATAGCCATCTGGACCATCAAAAGTTCACAGGGCATTTACTATGTGGAATTAGAAGAGAAATTAGGATCATAATATTATGATCTCACAAACTCCATTAAAATGTTAATACCCATCTTTGATCACCTGAGTCAACAGAATACAGTAATGAAGCATTATAAGGCAAGGTCTAATATTTAGCACCTACAAGAAAGGCTGTAAGTAGATTGGGGCAATTGAGGCAAAGCCTCAGGTGCTGAATTTTAGAGGGTGCTTGGAAGATCCAGCTCCCTGAGGTGGCTGGGGATGGATCCAGATCCCTGCTACCTCCCCATGGCTGCTGGGGATGGATCCAGATCCCTGCCACCTTCCAGCAGCTGCTGCAGCAGTGGGGAACTGGATCTGTCCCCAGCTACCACCAGAAGACATAATGAATCTGGATCCATCCCTAGCCACTATGAGAAGGCAGTAGGGATCCAGATCCATCCCTAGCCACCAAAGGAAGGTTTTGCGGCTCTGGATACCTCTGCAGCTAGAGCTCCAGATGCTGCTGGAAGGCAGCGGGAGATGGATTCGGCTCGTTGCCACCTTATAGCAGTGGCTGGGGTGCTTTTCAGGGTGCTTGCCCCTGCATCAAAATCTGTAGTTATGACCCTGCCCACAAGCTAATTAGAGCCTTTAATAAAATTTCTAATAAGATATAACTAATCACAGAGAAATACAGATGAAACTTACTCTTTGATTCACTAACAATACAGGCAAACATGTTAAAGATTTCAGTCCACTTAATATGGCTTTGATAACTATCTACTGGGAATGGCCCCACTGACTATTGCAATATTCTTTTGCTACATCCTTAAGGGTTGTTTCCAGATCACCCAGCTTCACAGAATGATAGGGTTGTAAGGGACTTATGAGGTCATCAGGTCCAACACCCTGCTAAAAGCAGGACCCCTCCCACTAAATCATCCCAGCCAGGGTATTCTCTAACCAGGCCCTAAATGCTTCCAAAAATAGTGATTCCACCACCTCCTTAGGTAACCCATTCCAATGCTTCACCACCCTACTAATGAGAAAGTTTTCCTAATATCCATCCTCAACTACCCCAACTGCAGCTTGAAACCACTGTTCCTTCTTCTGTCCTCTGTTACTACTGAGAACAGCCTAGCTCCCTCCTCTTTTAAGCACCCCTTCAAGGAGTTGAAAGTTGCTATCAAATGCTCCCTCAGTCTTCTCTTCTGTAGACTAAATAAGTTTAGTTCCTTTGGTCCCTCCTCATAAGTCATGTGCCCCAGCCCCCTAATAATTTTTGTTGCCCTCATCTGGACTCTTTCTAAGTGTTCAACCTTCACTGGCTCAGAGTTACACTATTATTTTCCCTCTGCCCCTTAAAACCTCCCTGCTACCTTGCTGCTCAGTCACTGTGGACAAAACTACCATTGTCTCTGCCACCTTGGCTTGCAATCTGAGTGTCATCTTGAGACAGAACTTTCTTTTGGTTGTCTAGACTATCTATATTCCACATACAGGATATCTTTAGTTCTATATATCTGTGACAGGGTGGACCTGCTCTGCACTCAAGCAGGCTTACATGCCCTGAAGGGGAAGTTAGCCCCACCCCTTAGGCCCTGCTGGGCATGCTCCGACAGCTGCCCCAAGATAAAAGGCTGTAGTTCTCCTCAGTTTGGGGCAGACCAGCAGAGGAAGCAGATGTATGCTGAAAGCTCCTGCCCAGGTGCTGACTCAACCCCTGCCAATCCGGAGCCCCCTACAGAGATGCCCTGGATGCTGACCGCAGAGACTCCGCAGAGGGAGACATACTTTTCCACGGGGGACCCAGAGACCCTGACAGAGAGTAGAGAGCTACCTGATGGACACCGGAGAGCCAAAAGGGGGAGTGACCTACTCCCTTTCAGCCTCAGGTAGGAAGTAGCCCAGGGCAGTGTTTGCTGGGGTGAGCCTTAGCATGGGCAGGACACCGGTCGGTGCGTTGCGGTCTGGATCCCCACTGACTAGGCCGAAGCCCCTATGGCACCTGCAGGGCCCTGGGCTGGGGTTCAGTGGAGTGGGAGGGCCTGAACCCCCCTACCTGGGCTGCACTGCCCTGCTGTAAAGGGCTAGTGACTCTGGACTCTGGCCACTGGGCCGCATTGCCCTGCTGTAAAGGGCTAGTAACTCTGGACTCTGGCCACTGGGCTGCATTGCCCTGCTGTGAAGGGCTAATAACTCTGGACTCTGGCCATTAGGCCGCATTGCCCTGCTGTAAAGGGCTAGTGACTCTGGACTCTGGCTGTGGAACCACACCGCCCCAGATCAAGGGACCGGGCGGGTCCATTCCAATCCAGGAGGTGCCCGGCTAGAGCTCGCGGAGGTTGCGCACCCTGTGACAATATCTATATAGATATTTTGCAAATTCTTTCTACATAATGTCTCTAAGATATGACCTTTTTTATCCACTCATACATCCGAAGCTCACATCCAGGCTTTCATTATCTTATGTCCCATTATTTTATCAACCTTTTATTTCGCCTTGACACATGCAATTGTTTTCTAATTCACAGACAGTCAGAATGCTACTGCAAACATAATTTTATAGTCCATAATTTTTTTGCAATGTACTTTCTTTTTCTCTTTGAGTCCCTTCACTGGCTTCCCTTTCTTTATCACATCAAACATAATCTGCTTGTGTTTAATTTCAAGGGCCTTCACAGTCAACACCTACTCTGTCTACTATCCCTCACTCTCATATTGATCTGTTGATGCTCATCTTCAATAAACACATAATTCCAGTTGCTACTTCTCATTTGTTAATATTTCAAGAAAATATCTTCAAGCTTTCTCCCATGCTTCCCCATATGCTTGAGAAATGCTCCATGTAAACATTTGTAAGCCACCTCATTATCTCCTCCAAATCCCTCTTTAGAGCTTCACTGTTCTATAATGCCTAAATTAACATGACAACAGATAAGCCATTGGCTTGCAGAAATAACTGTATCATGTTAAACAAAACTGTTTCATTGTTCACTTGTACTCCCCAGTCTGGCCATACACATCTAATATCCCTTGTCTAATACTTAGATGGTAAGCTTTCTGAGGCACAGTCAATTTTTTTTTCTTGTATTGTGTTTATGCAGCACCAAGCACAATCAGGTCCTTGTCTAGACTAGGACACCTAGGTGCTATAGCAATACAAATAAATAAATTTATTAATCATTGGCACCATTGTAAAGTCAATTTTAATACAGCTAAATGCAACATTGTACATCTAGGATCAAGGAATGCAGGTTGTAGATAAAGAGAGAAGTGTCTCTAGGAAAGCACAATAAACAATGAGTCTGTGGCACTTTTAAAGACTAACAAATGTATTTATCACATGAAATTTCATGCAAGAAAATCCCACTTTGTCAACTGTTTGAAGATGCAAGCATCTGACAAAGTAAAATTTTCTTCCATGAAAGCTCATGGAATAAATAGATTTGTTAATCTTTAAAAGTGCCACAAGATTTCTTGTTTGGTTTTTGTTCTTGTGGACTAACATAGCTACTCCTTTGGATCTCAGAAAGCCAACCTATCAGAGCACACCTGCATTTCCCTCAATCCATTGAGGATAAAAAGAGGAGGATCCACAAGGTGGTGGCTAGTCCAGGCAAAAATTAGTTTCTAACTCAGGTAAGAGTAATCTATTATTAATATATATGTTGGTGTTATTATCATCATTATATGTGTTTATTGGGTTTATATATGTTTATGGCCAATTAGGGGGTGGGATGGGGCAAAGGGGGGGTAGAGTGATTGAGGGAACATCTTTTACCCAGTGGTAATTGTGGGAGGACTCTCTTGCTCTAAAAGTTTGGGAACCATTGCTTTACTGAAACATATGTTATTGGGCTTAATACAGGGGTAACTGTGTGATAGTTAATGTCCATGACACACAGGATGTTAGACATGTTGCAGGGGGTCCGTGAAGCCTCTTCCTACAGGGGCCAGAATCCAGCTACAGCCCTGATGCTCCCTGCCAGGGCTGCCTTTCCCCTCTCACGGCCAAATACTGGCAAGAGGATGGGGGTGCGGCAACTCCCCGGCAGGGGCAAGAGCAGGGGGCCATAATCAGCCAGGGGGGCCACAAAGATTTTTTTTTTTTTTGGTTAAAAAACAGTCCTCAGTGGTTGGGAACCACTGGACTAGACAACATAACAGACGCATCGCTGGTGCCAGGCTTACGGGGCTCAAGCCCGAAGTCCTGGTCTGCCATGGTGGCAGTGTGCTTATGGCACTCAAGCCCTGTACCCACATCTCAAAGTCTTTTCCTGGGCCAGGAGCGCTCCTGTGATATAATCATCCTTTCCAGAATTAAACTCTCTGAAAAAGTGAACCATTTTTATTAATTCTGTTTTCTAATGTTATCCTGATATACAAAGCAGTAATCACTGAAATTATTTTGCCTAACTTGTATTATAATAGTAACTTGACGTTTCAAGTTACTTGCAAACATAATTTTTAAGATTTTTAGCACTTTGTCTAAAAATATATGTTTACTGTAGTAGCAGCCATGCTGATCCCAGGATACTAAAGAGGTAAGTTAGATGAGGTAATTTCTTTTATTGAACCAAGTTCTATTGGTGAAAGAGATGATCTCTTTTATTGGACCTGAAAAAGAGTACTGTGGGGCTTAAAAGTTTGTCTCTATCACCAGCTGAAATTGGTCCACTAAAAGTTATTACCTCAACTACTTTGTCTCTCTAAAATATGTCAGTCTCATGCACTATGTCAGTAGATTTAAAAAAAAAAAAATCATAAAAGAATGTACTCTACCTGTACATTTATTTTACATTATTTCCCTCACTGTGTTGTATTAATGCAGAATTTACTTCTCTGGGCACTATTATTTACATTGCTTGACTTCTATTTGTTAAAACCTGAATTATTTAAGATAGTGAAACAGAGCAGACATATAACTTCTGGTGCAAAATGATCAAAACATTTAATATTTTCATACCTCTCCAAACCCCACTGTCTTGACTTACCACAGTGCATAATATTTAATTCAAGAGCTCTTCTTCAGGGATCAATTTAAGAAGACAATTGAATACACTAGTTGATAGAACTCTTTAGGCTTGGTTTTGAAAACACTTCTTGAGAGATAATAATGAAAGAAAAAATATGAATAAAATTAGTACAATTTAAGAGGTTTACCAGGATACCTCTTTATAGGAAAATCAGCATTTGGACTTGCGTTCTTTGCTTTTAAAATGAAAGTAAGACTCCAAAGTCCCCTAATTTTTTAAGTATACACAGAGCAACTGTGAACCACCATCACATATTTTGTTACTGTTTCATAATATCTTCACAGTTGTCTGAATCAACAGTGTTCCTGAAAAGAATTGCCTATTATAAGCCACTCAAAGGATAAGAATGCTAACATTTTATATTATCATCTATTATAGTAAAAGAACTTTTGTTCCAGTTTGCCTCTGCGTGTGCGTGGCTACGCACACACACAGCCCTTTGAGCTCAGTCCTGTTCATTGCAAGACTCCTTCAGTAGAAAAAAAAGTGTTAGCACACAGGTGAGCTCTCTCTCTACAGTGCCCACTAAAGAGACCATTAAAAGGCTTGATCAGCAAACACATGAGTGCAAAATCTTGACCTTGAAACCATGGCAATGAACTATTTCACCCAAATAACAACCAACCAACCCTACAGAAATGTTGAAACCAATGTTACATTATCAAAATGAAATGTTTCAATTTTTCAAGCCAGATTCAGGTGACAATTTTGGCATAAATTGCAAAAATGAAGAAGGTGGTACTGAGACCCTGTAACCCTTAGCCCAGTAGGTAGGGTACTTACTGGGCAGGAGTGGGGACCCTAGTTCAAATCCGTGTTCAAGAATGCACACACCCACAACGCAGGGATTTGACCTTGAATCTCCCAGAGAAGTGTCCTAATTGTCAAGTTATAGGCTATTCTGGGGTGGGAATCTTGCCTGTGGAAGTTGTCCTACTTTGTGTAAATAAATATTCATTGGGAGAGAGACTGGACTTCAACTGGAACCAAGGTCAGTCTGTTGCCCAGTGAACTAGAGAGTCATGCTTGCTTTGTCTGGCACAATGCCTAATCAAAACTTTAAACAAAATGGAACAACTTCAACAAGAGAAACTGAGAACTCCACTCCAGTAATTAAGGCATTTACCTAAGATGAGGAGATGATGGTCTAAATCCCAGATCTCAAGCTACATTTGAACCCACATTGTTTTGTTCCAAGAATGTTATAAGGTGGACATTTCCATTTTTATGAATCTAGCCATTTTTACCTTTTATTTAAAATTTTCATCTCTAACCAAATTTATTCTGAAATGAAACATTTTGTTTTAAGTTGAACAAAACCCTGTGATCTGAAACAATTTTTTCTGACAACTTTTTGATTTATTAAAAACATTTTTTTCCAACTGTCTTTGAACCAAAATAGTTACAAAAAATTGCAAAGTTCTGGATACGTGGGTATGATGTTGCAGCAACAGTAATATGCAGCATATTATATGATATGTGGGAAGGCTCCTCTACTGGTCTATTTCTGAAGAGCCTGTGTTGCTGCCTCTGCACTGCATCTTCCTCTTCTTTTCCATCATAATTTTCTGTGAAGGAACAATTTAAGCAGTGTCTGATCTAGACAATCAATTCAGTGAAATAACAATGGGATTGGCTGAATAGCACCATTATTAGATGCTACAGGGGATTTATTTTCTTAGTGTAAAATGTAATGAACTCAAAGTAAGTGAGGTCATTTTAGCTGGATACTAGCTCTCAAGTGACCAATTTAAAACTTGAGCTTCAACTTGAACTTCAAAAGAATAAGCAACAATAGCCACCATTTCATTTCCAGTAACCTTGTGTATTATTTTTGAAGTATTATTGAGTAAAAGCTAAAATCTCAAGATTAAATCTTTCATTTGTAAAAACAGCCTGAAATACCAAAGCAATAGTAGCACCTTAACCTCTTTTAATCAAGTTTCAAACCATCTTGAAGTGAATTAAGCCTGCACAACTCTACTTTTGATCAGATTGCTTGCTTAAGTCCATTAATTATGATTTGTTATTAAATAGTTGTTCTCCCATAAAAGTGATTATATTTAGTTCTAATTTTTTCACAGAAGTACTAGCTTTTCAAAAGACGACAGCATAATAATTACTGTTTAGATACGAGAGATATTTAAGTATAGCTTATACTCTCATTTGCCAGGGTATGCAAATAAACAGATAGAAACATAAGCACATGACCATGGGAAAGTATACACATCAGGTAACAAAAAAGTTCAAGAAAACAAAAGCTGCAGAATTACAATATGCAGAAGTTTGGACATGCCAGAATTTTAATTGTCCATGCAACCTCAATTAAGCATATTTGTATGTATGCACCATGGTACACTACTTAATAACTTGACTTGTGATTATCTGTGAGACAAGGAAGGAGAGGTAATATGTTTTATTGGACTAAATTCTGTTGGTGAGAGAAACAAGCTTTCCAGCTTACACAGAGCTCTTCTGCAGGTCAGTTAAATACAAGGCAGAACAGATGTTTAGGACAAGTTATTGACACATATTTCAATGGATGATTCAACGTGAAGTAACCCATCAACAGCTCTCCAGTTACGTTATGGCATGTGGAAGGGGAATTTGGCTTGAGGATGGGGGTGTTAGTGGTTGTTAGATAGTTGTAGTAATAGTTGTGGCAATAAATCTAGTGTCTATTCAGTCCAGGATTATTAGCACCTAGCAATGTTATTAATTTAAGCTCCCAAACCAGGGGCATAGAGCTATGGGAACAGCTAAGCAACTAGAAGGTTGGCAGTAAACTTCTGGTCATGTCACCTGAAGCAGGACTGGTTGGGTCCCCTCCGAAAAGTAAGCAGCCCAGTCAGAAACAGGATCTGCCTCCACCTTTGTTCCACACTAGTGTTTGGAAAATATTTGTGCAGGATGTGCAGAAAGTGTCTTATCAAGATGAGGACTGAGAGATCAGATATGAAGAGACGGCTTTGTGAAAAGTGTTCACCGACAGGTGATGTGGTGTTTTTGCCTTTTACCATTTTTTTGTGTGTGAGTTCATTCAAGAGCATAGCAATCATCTCCTTTTAGCCACATATCCTCTAATTGTACCCTCCTAGCTGTCACTTACCACCCCAGACTGGTATGGATATGGGGTAAAACCAAATAATTGCAACTCCTATTTGATGGGGACCACATCCTGAAAGAAATCTTTCCTGACCCACCCCCACACTTGTGGCCTTCAAACAGCTACTGAACCCCTCCAAACTCATCAGAAGAAAGCTTCTCAAAGATTAGGACTCAGTAACTTTCTGGCGGGCTGACAGGATGACCCAAAGGCTATGACTACACTTCCCAAACTTAGCTTAAATTTATTTCAAACTAGTAAGTTCAAATGTAGTTTGAACTACATTCAAAGTTATTAGTTCGAATTAACAATGTGGACTAAGTCAAATTACAATTAATTTGACTTAACCCACTTTGTTAATTCACACTAACTGCTCTTAGTTTGAACTCACAAAGTGGACTTAAATGTCCACATTGTACCAAGTTCAAACTAAGGATCAAACTAAGGGTTTAGTTCAACCTAAAGGGCAGGTCTTACTAGTCAAACTAAGCTTTCATTAGTTTGAATTAAGGGATTCCTTTATTTGAAGTAATGTAAGCCTAGTGTAGAAAAGGACAAGTTAAGCCTCCTTAATTTGAACTAACCTGCATGTGTGGACTTAGCCATGGAGTCTTTACAAATGTTGGTGGATGGGAACAGGGTCAAATTTTATGTAGCATAGCGCACTTCAATTTCTGGTTACCCAAAATCTCACTGCCTGAAGCCTCAGTAAGATTTGCAAGAACAAATTCTAAGTACAATTATATACCTCAAATGCTGTCATACTGTTTTACCTTAATAACCTATAAAGTGGAAAGACATTTTTCCTTAATTTTTTTCAACTGAGAGAAGAAGAAATAAAGCCATCCTTTGTTTACAGTGATTTTAAAAGTTCGTAAGTACAAACATGATAGATACTGTAGGAAGTATGTTTGATATGTTATGTTTGATATATCTCACATAAATATAATAATCAGTAAACTGCAGAGGAATACAGATTTTATTGAATGACAAAAAAGTCTTAAGTTGTAGTGAGGACTAATTACTGTAAGAAGCTGAAGGAACTATTTACATTTGGGGAAAAAGTAGTAACAAATAGCTTGTGTAGTTACAGGGTTTGAAGGTATATTCAGCCGCTATATCATCTGTATTCATGACTTACAGGATGTTCTCCTGTTTCTTTCCAATTTAGTTACAGAATTGTTGATTCTGAATGATGATTTATCAAGTGCTAAAATCAATGAAGATTGCATTCCAGAAAAATTGCATTTTGATGACTATCCAGGTGGACACATTAAAAACTGACAGCAGCACTGCTTTCTAATAAAGATGAATTTGCAGATCTATTCAGTAGTCTGAAATGCGCTTGGGTTGGGGAGAGGTTAAATTTCTGAGTGATGGATGTAATCCTCAGGGTAAGAGTTTCCTTATGAATAATAAAGGAAGACACCACAGAGACATGTCTTTGTATGAAGTAGATTTTCTGAGACTTGCATTCTACTCATGATTTAAAGTAAAGTTCTGAATTAACACAAAACAAACAAAAAATGCAATTTGCCTTATGCAAAAAAGTCAAATAAATGTACCCCTAGGGCTACATTTCTCAGAGACTGTTGCTACTTTACATGTAAACAATGCTAAATAAATTCCTGAAGTCTTTATTTCATAATGTGATGGTAGCTGCTCATCAGCTAAAGCACAGCAGAATCTAGACCTCAGCTTTTTACTATACACACTTGTGACTTATAAAGAAAAATGCCCACCATCACCAGCTCTAGTCACACTATTTTAGGTGACATACACTGTATTTCCTACCTTGGAACTGAGCATTAAATCCTTTCCGTCTGTGGTTACTGTCAGATGTGAAATGGAGTCGTAACCAGTTTTTGCTGCTGATAACAGGAGAAGGCAGGTTCATGCCAGTCAACCTGGGGAGGAAAAAAAGTTTTATTTAAGCTACTGTGAAGCAAAAAACTTTGTATTTTAGACTTAAATTTTAGATTTAAAGCAAATTAAGTATGATTTAAATATACTGATAGGAGTGCGCATCATGCATCTTGACAGTTGTGATGCACAAGTGTCTGTTAATGGAGTACTTTTGGTTTATTAGCTACTTATACCGGGGGAAGGTATTTCCATTCCAGCTAGTTATTGATGGTCAACACTGTTTTCTCCAAATCATCATTGCTGTGTGAACTGAAACGGGAGAGCAAATTTCTACAGTATCTTCTTTCAGTAGGTGACTTAACTGCAGAAAAGGTAGCAAATTAGGTTATGAAAATATAAAAATGTAAAACAAGGCAATATTTATCTGAAATATCAGGAAATGACTCCAGAAAGTGGCATTTGAGAGCAAAATGTTGCACTGTGTTTAATTAAAAGTTATTAATTTTAGAGGAGCAATTGTAAATATTTCATTTCATGTATCTCATTTACAAGGGACATGAGCCTAGCAAGAAAAACTCTCCGTATTATGCAAAGGTATACAGGTACTGAACTTCAGAAGCCATGATTTTGTTCGAAACTTGATATAAGTGAAAGGTTAGATTCAATTCCTCATCTAAGTGCCATTAAAAATTGAGGAGGGTTGGGGTGTGTCAAACAAAGATTCTGGGATTTGTGTAAATCTGGGATCTCTTATAAATACATATATGTTGTATGAACTTTACATCTTACAATAAAAGACTGGAATAAAAATATCAGCAAAACATTTCTTAAGGCTATTTCCTTCCGTCAGTTATTCCGGATTTTCACCAAGGTTTCAAGCAGTATTTTCTGTATAGGAAAAATGACTGTTCATTTGACAAGAGAAGATTATTTATATTAATGATCAGATCTCACAGTATGTTATACACATGTGTTGTATAAGTAATGAACACTTAATAATACAATTCCTTCCTTGTTATTTCACTGCTGTTGCTTCTGGTTAAGAAACATGATGCTGCTTTTTGGAATGGAAATTTAAATTTGCTGAGATTCATAGAATGCAGATGAAGAAGTTCTATCACACCTGATCACAATATCAAAATCTATTAATTCTGAAACTCTGTGTTCAGCTTCATTTTCTAAATTTCTCAGTTACATAAATAGTGCGATTTGAAATTTTAAATGAACATATCTTTTGAATGGAAAGGCCTGAAGCTCATCACACAAATATTAAATGCTTACCTTAGGGAACAGAAATAAAAATGCATTTACAGATGGCTTCATATCTTATCCTTCTAGGAATAACAGAAATGATCTCCTGAGATAGATTTTGTGTGTTGTGTGCACACGCAGATGTGCATGCACGCACCTTCAAAAATCACAGAGCTTCAATTGAAGGAGCAAGCATCAGAGAGCACTCTTGAAAATGTAAAACTACTGTTTATTATAGTGAATCTTTAATTATAATTTTCACTGTACTTTTAACTACTATGAGTGTCTCTAAATGTAGGGTACCTGGGAATATAAACTGTAGTTTTTCCTGTTCTGCTATCTCTTTATTTTAATATTTTTTTTATTTCATATTTTGAATTCTCAAGGCAGTTTTTAATTCAGTTTCTTCTGAATGAAAAAAAATTAAAGTTCTTCACTTCTGGCCCTCTGCTGCTTTCCATATCCTAAATCATCAAAGTGAGCCTTACAGACAGCTTTTCAGGTCTTCAGTGAGACTTTGTGGGGCTGCTGAGATCCAGCTATGTTGCTAACTTTACAGGGCTGTGTCCTTAATTATTGTCAGCCACATCCCTTTAAAAGACATATTTTGTGGTAATACATGTAGGTAACAGTCTATATATTAAAATTACAAAAAATGTAAATTATTCATTTTACTATGTGGCATGTATTGTAATTCCCATTATTATGTTCCATAGAGGTAGCTGCATTAGTCTAACTCAGGAAAACACATAAGGGGTCCTGTGGTATTTTTAAAAAACTAACTAATTTTTTTAACACATGAGCTTTCATGGGAGAAAATTTCTGTTCAAGCTTCTGATGCATATTGGGATTTTCTCCCACAGAAGCTCATGAAATAAATAAATTTGTTAGTCTTTAAAAGTGCCACAGGACTCCACATTTGTTTTCCATTATCCTGATTTACAATGTTGTTTTGCCAGTTCTGTTCTCATGGGCACTACCTCCAAGAAATTTCAGTGCAAATTTTTCTGATTTACACTGTAGCTGGATCAGAATGAGAACTAATATATGAATAGAAAGAAAAGGCTTGATAATAACACATGGCCATAATAATCATTACACTGATTTAGCTGATGGAGGAATATGCCCTTGGAATAGGAGGAGACATGAAGGTAAATATGACGTGGATACTGCAACATACAAAGTACTGTGTGAAGTACTCACAAACTAAACATAATATTAATCTTTCCCTTTATTCATGTTCATATTAGCTTACAATCTAAAATAACTCCAACATAAATTTCATACATTCTAGAATTTCAGGTCATAAGGAAATATTAAATCATTTAGTCTGATAACATGCATATCACAGGCCGTTACATCTCACCCATTTACTCCTATAATGAGACCAACAACTTGAGTTTGGCTGAGCTGTATGTTCTAAGGCAGTGTTTTTCAAACTTAGGGTTGGGACCCAGTATTTCACAGACTCTCCTGCTACTGCCATCAAAAGACTGGAGTGTATTGCTCAAAGATGTAATTGTTGGGTCATGGGCATACATACTTGTTTGGTTGGTTTTGGTTTTTTTGTTTCCAACTGGGTCCTAAGAAAAAAGGTTTGAAAATCACTGTTCTAAGGCATCCAGTATTGACCTGAAGACATCAAGAGATAGCAAACCCGCCACTTTTCTTGGTAGTCTGTTACAGTGGTTAATCTTTCTCACCATTATGCTTTTCTAATTTGCATTTGTCTGTCTTCAGCTGCCAGTGTTGTTTCTTGTCATGACTTTTTCTGTTTATGAAAGAGCTCAACACTTGATATTTTCTCCCTGTAATGGCACTTATACACAATGAGCTAATCAGCTGTCAGTCTGCTTTCTCATAAATGACAGAAAATTGAGCTCTTTAAATCTCTCACTCTTGGACATTTTTTTTCTGCCAGGTATCAAATCACCTTTTTTGCGGATCTCTACTAAACTTTTTCAACATCCTTTTAAAAATTTTATAGCCACACTAGTCTAGTAGCAGTCTCACCAAGGAATGAATGGAGAGTAAAATCACTCTCTACTCTCATTCACTACTCCTCAGTTTATACACCCTGGAACTGTATTACCGTATATCATTGCATATAAGCCGAGAATTTTGTGCCTGAAAATTGGCTTCAAAGCAGGCTCTCAGCTTATACTTGAGAGAATACAGTAGACAGCCCCAGCCAGCAGTTTCCCTGACCATGCGGCAGGCCGCAGCCCCAGTGTTGCCGGGCAGCCATCTTGGGCCATCGGCGGGGGCTGGGGCTGGAAGAAGGAAGGGATCCTGGCGTCTGGAGCAGCCAAGTAAGGCAGCCCTGGGGGGGGGGGTGTCGGCTTGGACATTGATTCAGGGAGGCCAGGGAAGCGGCGGCAGGGACCGGGGGTTGGGGAGTTGGGGAAAGTGATGGGATGGCCGGGAGGGCTGGGGGGGTTCAGGGAGGCCAGGGAAGGGGCAGCAGGGCTCGGGCATTTGGGGGGGGGGGTTCGGGGAGTCCGGGGAAAGCGGCAGGAGGACCCAGGGTTTTTGGGGAGCCCAGGGAAGCAGCCACAGGGACCAGGGGTTTGGGGGAGGGGGCTGGCAGGCTGGGAAGAGCGGCAGCAGGGGTTGGAGGGTGACAGGGAAAGGGGTGGAAAGGGTGTTGGGGAACTGGGGAGTAACAGCAGGGCACTGAGAAGGGAGTAGAGGGGCAGCAGTGAAGAGCCAGGGGGCAGCAAGAGGAGCAGGGGGGCAGCAGTGGGGCAGGGGCAGCAGCAGGTAGCAGTGAGGGAAGGGTGGAGTAGGGGGTGGCAGTGAGGAGGGGGCAGTAGGAGGAGCAGAGAGCAGCAGTGAGAAAGGGGCAGAACAGGGGGCAGCAGTGAGGGAAGGTCAGAGCAGGGGGCAGCAGGAGGAGCAGGGGGCAGCAGCAAGAAACTGAGAAGTGAGCAGGGGGGTAGCAGTGAGGAAAGGGCGCAGCAAGAGGCAACAGTGAGGTAAATGAGAAGTGAGCAGGGGGCAGCAGTTGGGGGGCAGCAGGGGTGACAGCAGTGAGGAAAGGGCAGAGCAGGTGGGAGCAGGGAGGCAACAGTGAAGCCAGGGCAACACAGGGGGCAGCAGCAGGAAACTGAGATGTAAGCAGGGGGCAGCAGTGAGGAAAGGACAGAGCAGGGGGCAGCAGGGGTGACAGAAGTGAGGAAAGGGCAGAGCAGGAGGGCAGGAGTGAGGAAGGGACAGCAGGGGGGCAAGGGAAAAGCAGCAGCAGAGATTTTGGGGTAGGGAAGCTGTCAGAAACTCCAGAGGAAGCCAGCAGCAGTGGGTGGGGGGTTAGGGGCCAACACCAAAAGGTGACCTCGGCTTATTCCTGGGTCTCCAATTTTAGCTTCTTTTTTTGGGCTCAAAATTGGGGGGTTGGCTTGCGCCCAGATCGGCTTATACGAGGGTATCTATGGTAGTTCTTTTCATCACTGCACTGCATTGAGAACGAAGTTCTGTTCCATGTCCACTCTGGCAGCTAGATAGTTTTAAGACTCCTTGTTTTTCAGAATCAGAGAGGGGGCCGAATTAGAATAGTTCAGCACAATGAGCAAAGAGTCCTGTGACGCTTAAAGACTAGCAAATGTATTTATGACGTGGGCTTTTGTGTGAGAAAATCCCACTTTGTCAGATGCTCTGAAGCAGAAGCATTACTGGCTAGCATCAGGGCCCAGGGCCCCGGGCCTGCCCCCTACCCCACCCTGCCCAACAGCCTCAGTCCTGCTTTGCAGCCGAATCTGGCCACAGCTACCACTACTTGCTGGCAGCAGCAGGGGCCAGATCCATTTTCAAGTTGCTTGCAGGAGGCTCAAAACCAAACCCAGTTCCTGCCACTTCTCACAGGTGGCCAGAGCCATCTCCAAGCCTTCTGCCACTTGCAGGCAGCAGCAGGAACCAGCTCCAGCTTCAAGTCACTTGCAGGAGGCTCAAAGCTGGAGTCGTTTCCTGACTCTGCTCACAAGCGGCAGGAGCAGGGCCGGCACAACGCAGTAAACCCTGTAAGCAGTGCAGGGGGGCACTGCTGCTTGAGGGGCGCCAAAACGGGGACTGCGCTGTTGTGCGGCTCTATTACATCATTCGTATGTGCTGGCATCTGCTGCACGTGCAGGGGGTGCCAGCAACATTAGTGCCGTTTCTGGGCAGAAGCTGTCTCTGAGCCTTCTGCCGCTTGTAAGCAGTGGCAGGAACAAGCTCCAGCTCTGAGCCTCCTGCAGGCAGCTTGAAGCCAGAGCCAGTGCCTGCTGCTTTCCACAAGCGGCAGAAGGCTCAGAGACGGCTCCTGCTGCTTGTGGGAAGCAGCAGGGCAGCAAATGGCTCTGACCTCAAGCCTCCTGCTGCTTGCCAGAAGTGGCCTGGAGCCAGATTGAGCCCCTTCCATTGTGCTGCTGGCTCCAGCACAGCGACACCCCTGTTCTGAAGGTGGGGGAACTTACAGAACAGAAGAAAAATACAATTCCCTGCAGTTATTTTCCTCGCATTCTGTGAACTCCCCCATCGTCAAAGCATCTGATGAAATGGAATTTTCTCCCATCAAAGCTCATGTGATAAATAAATTTGTTAGTCTTTAAGTGCCACAGGGCTACTTGTTTTTCAGAAGACACTTCCAGTCTCTAAGTATAGTGATTCCTAGAGTTATAAGTTTGCATATGCTTTACTAAAATGTACTTTGAATGGGTCCAGGTTTCCATATGATCCAAATAATTCTATATGAATGTCATGACTTTTATCATTGTTTAACATTTCACCAATTGTTGCGCCTTCTGTTAGTAGATATTAACCTTTCATGATTTGTGTAAGGTAAACTTGTCATAATCCTTTTCTTATTAACTGTTTTCCCAGAATCCTTACAGTGTTACCAAAAACTGTGACTGAATTCTAAGGTCTCACAACATTGGCTCTTAACCTGAACCTAGTGGGGGTCAGAATTTAAATAATGAAATATTCAGCTGTACCCAATGATTTTCAGTGTCTGTGCGTGACAACTTAACTATGTAGGAAAAAAGACCCCTTAAAACTAACAAAAATTATCAGAAGTATGTTATGATAAACAGGACTGGGTAATTGATGAAAACTATAATCCAATTATGGTCTGTTATTGATGAGAAGTATTTGTTGGTGTAGTTGTTTTCTGTGGTAAATAAAATAATGACCCATTATATTAGATTTTTAACTCACTATGGAAATTAGAATAGAATCAACTCACAGGGCTGGAAGGGACCTCATGAGATCATTGAGTCCAACCCCCCCAGGCTTAAACCCAGGACCTTCTGCATATTAAGCAGAGGTGCGAGCCACTACACTATTTGCAGGGCTAAGAACTGTTTGTTGCAACAGGTGTTCTTACTGATAATTGGATTAAAACTCCTTTAGTTTATTGACCATGTATCCTAAGACACCATACAAGAAAATCCTTAAAATATTGAATATATTGTGGATACCCAATTACTTTTTATCAACCAAGATTGTAATCTCATTGAAGAATGAAAGCAGGTTTGTTTCACAAGTTCCACTTTCTGTAAACCATGTTGTCTGGCTTTCATTGTATCCCTGTCCTGTCATTCTTTATTAATGGAATCCCATATCATATTGTGAAATTTCAGCACCACGGATTGGCCACTTCTCACATCTTACTTATTACACTGGGTGTCTAGGTAAGACTGCAGGAATACTTAGAGAATAGTGCAAATACTGAGTTTATTTTAACTTATTGTCTAAAAACAAAGTGGCAAGGATTTCTATTTTCATTTATTATTACAACTGTTTTTTTTCTTTAAATTGTGACTTCAACAGTTTCACCAATCAATCAGCTTCTCAATACTTCCGAGCATGTATCTGCTGTTCACCCAAACTGTAAGTAATTTATATACAGCACTATGTTATTTTACTTCTCCCATTCATACTGTGGACTGGTTTTTACTGAAAAGAGTGGCTCATGGACCATCTTAAGTGATGATCATGCTGACCTCCCCTTTCATTCCTGAATAAGGAAATTTCTTTATGGTGATTATAGAGTTGATTATATTGGAAAATTGGAAAAGCGTGTTTACATTTTCTTATGAAAAAATGCCTTAATGATAGAAATGTTTTGTTTATTTTGAAACCAAAACCAAAACCAGATATTATTTGTACTGTCTGCTAAAACTTTCATTTCCCTCTCCTATTGATTGGTTTCCTGAACTGGGAAGAATGAAGAGAACAAGATTATTAATTAAGCTTCTTGACTGTTTCAGAGTTCCAGTATACTCAGTTTCCCACTGCTGCTCCTTGATAAATGTGCGCTCCTTCCACTCTGTTCATCTACATCACCAAATGAAGGCTGACGTGAAGACACCCTCCCATGAAACCACCAATCACATCAAACCCATGTTAATAAAAGTGTTAAAATGTCAGTAGGCAGAGGTTCTCTAAATGGGTGGGTACTACATCACTGCACCTTTCTTATGCTGTTACTATCAGCTTTTTGTTGTGAGTACTCCCTCCAAAATTCCCCAGGGGAGGTGATGACAGTGAGTATTTAAGAACCTTAGGAGGATGGCTGTATCATTACAGGTGGAAATCATTTCAAATAAATATCAATAACGCCTTCCTCCCATCACATATGTTCATGCTTTACTTCATGTATGCATTTTGGAGGGGGTTGGAAAATATATAAAGTAAAAAAAAAACCATAATCAAAACTGTCTTTGCAGCTTGCAAGATTTAGATTTCAAAGTTTCATGGTAGAAATTAACATGGTAATCTAAGTTATATTTTGATATTACAACCTAAATTAATACTACAACAAATGAAATCTTAAGAACATAAGAATGCCCATATTGAGTCAGACTAATGGTCCGTCTAGCCCAGTATCCTGTCTTTTGACATTCTCCAGTGACAGGTGCTTCAGAGAGAATGAACATCATCAAGTGATCCATCCCCGATCACCAACTTCTGTCAAGCTTTAGTCAAGCTTCACTGAGACGTCAGCATAGAATGCAATATTTCTATATCAAAATTAGTATATTCATTCAATGCTAAAATGAAACCTTGACTAAGAGACGTTTCTTCCTCTAATGTCTAGCTGAAGTGTTCATGACAAATCAGCCTTATTATCTAGACTACAGTTACAATTTGTGACAATTATGCACTGCTGACTCTTAAACTTATTTAATGGTTCCATATTTTTCTTTGCATATACTTTTGTCTCCTAGTGAAAAGCAACAATATACATTAATTTCAGTAAGAACAAGCTAGGAATTTTCAAGATATGTAGGAGCATCTCTGTTCTTCTTCAAGGGCGCTCGAATACATTCAATATCAGGTGTGTACGTGCCGCAGCGCAGGATTAGCTGGAAACGTTTTAGCCTTAGCCTGTCAGGACAGGGCTGGCAGCCACTGCCCCTGGCCACCTTGTGGCTATATAAACGTCTGCAGCCCTACTCCTCCCCATTTCCTTCTTTTCCGCCGTCAGCGACGGTTACAAAACAGCCTGTTTCTGCTTTTTCCAACTGCTTGTCTGTCCGCTCTGTTTTACACACGTTTTTCACTGGAAGATCTGTTTGCAGACATCGCCAGCGCTGCTACCGAGTCCTTCCAACTGAAACCCAAACCTGAGGGACAACCCCCATGGGAGGTATCTTAAATCCCTGGGTGAGCTTCACCAGGTGGATTGTGCTCCATTTGTAGATCTTTTAAACAAAGGACTCAGGAAGAGAGGGAGCAAAGGCTGCAAAATATTGCCCAAGAACGGGCCCTGCAGCCAACGCCGGGTATGTCCGTCGCACCCAAGGATTCAGCAGCACCACGTGCTGGGCTGGAACCAGAGCCCTCTTCATGCTGCTCTTGGGCTATGAATAAAAGCCACGATCAGCCTAACTTGAAACTACGTGCTTGGTTGGCACCGGAGCCCTCTTGGCACTGCTCTCCGGCTGTGAATAAACAGCTGTGATTGGCATTTGGCTTGGCACAATCTCAGTGACGTGTGACCTTATCCTTGGCACCTCCTCTCTGAAGAAAAGGGCCAGAGCATCCGAGCGCCATGCTTTGGTGGCAGCACCTCATGCCAGTTGGCACCAAAACCCTCTTGGCACCGCTCCCCAGCAGAGCATAGGTAAGTGTGCTCGGAGCCAACTTCGGCATTGAAGTACCAATGCCATTCTGGCTTGCCTCTGGGGGGGGGGGGGAGGCCCAGAGCCTGTCATGGTGCCATCCACCAGAGGCCTTTGAAGCGGCAGAGGCTCTTCGGCACCTGAAATCACCACCAGGCCACTGACACAAATGGTGAGTCCACCTTCCTTTCACTTTACCCAGCATTGGGGGGAGCCACTGACTCCTTGGCCCCACATCACTGTGGAACTGAGGGCTCCAACCCCTATGGCACCATCACTTTGCCTTGGCACTGCAAGGAGGTCCAAGAGTACATGCCTCAGGCCTGTACTCCTACTGAAGGGTCCCCAGCACTGGGTTCTTCTCAGTACCACATTCGAAGCTGGTTACCTCCCACTGAAGCCTTGAAAGGGGAGTTCCAACTCGGTACCATGGCCCCAGGAGAGGGCACCCCGGTATTGGGGTAGTCCCTTCTCCTGGCTAGAGTCATGAACCCAGGGTCTTACAGAGAAGCCCCTACCACACTTCAACCCCCTTCACTGGTCACTGCCTACCTGGAGATCAGGGTCACATCCGTCGAGCAGAATCAAGACCCTTTATTTGACCTGGGGTTTGCATCCTCTCCAGTCACAGTTATGATCCCTCTTCATGCTCCTGTCCTTGACATCACTGGGACACACTGGTCCAAGCCACCCTGATTTACCCCCGGGCTTCCAGAAGTCCAGGAGGTTTGACTTCCTGGGTCAAAGGCCTATTCAACTTCAGCCTTTCAGCTGAGGATTGCTAACCATCAGGCCTTGTTTAATAGATATTCTCTAGATCAGTGTAATGCTATGACGGGTTTTAGTGGCTTCCTCCCAGAAGAACACTTGGAGGATTAGGATGCCTTCATCGAGGAAGGTGCCTTGGCCTCACACGAAGCCCTTACAGTGGCATGGGATGCTTCAGACATGGCCAGCTGCGGGATTGCTACAGCCGTGGTTATGTACCAAGCAGCCACTCCCAGGACTTACAGCAGTCCATATTAGACCTTCTCTTTTGAGGGACAGTCCCTCCTTGCTCCAGCTGCTGACTCCCTGATCTGCAGCAACTGTGACCCTAAGTCAGCCCTCAGAGCCCTGGATATGCTTACTCCCAAGATGATTCAACCTCCTTTCAGCCCACTGTGACCCCACGGACACTTGTGGTGAGAGGCCCTCATGGTAATCTCCCCCCACAAGAGAAAGGGCTTCCCTTTAGGGGCCCTTGGACCGCAGGTTGATGGCCCCCTTTCCCCCCCTTGAAGGTGATCAACTTCAATATGTTCTCCTCTCTCTCCGTCAAACTCAACCCTTGAACTTCAGGGCAGCACCCTAAATCACTTACGTTAAATGCCCCCTTGTTTGCCTCTTCCTCCTCTCCGGTAAAGATGTGTCTCCCTCTTCCCTTACCACACCCTTTGGGTCAAGTAAGGTCCTGGCAACCAGAGAACTCTCCTCACATGTTCTTGGTTCTAGTCACATGTGCCCTTGGAGCCTTGGTGGAAATCCAGGGGTGATAGAGGTATGACAAGGGGCACATGATGCCCCTCCACCACAGCACCTGCTCTGTGGCCCTTACCCCAGTCTACAGCCTGCTGGGAAACATAGGGGAGGATACCCACTCCCCATCCTCATACCCAGAGGCCCCTCCTTCCCCCCATCTTGTCCAACCCTTCCCCAGTTGGACACACTGGGACAGGTATGCTCCTGCTTTGCTGATCCCAAGAACGTTTCTTATTTGTGTTGGCCTGTAACAGATCTTGGGAGAAATTACTGCGGGATGGTGTACTCTGCCTCCTAGGTGGTAGGTAAAAGGGCAAGCTCGTACCCTCTTGTCCTCTACCTTTTCCCTCCTCAACTCCCCAGGCAGTCCCCTTTTTATTTTCAGGGCCATGGCCTTCAGATTCGTATTAGGCCTTTTGCTCGAGGCATCCTCGAGCTCCACCATATGGGTTTGCCTCTTCAGCTCCCACCTCACCTCCCCAAAGACATTCACCACATCTCATGGGTCCATCCGCTCATGGGCAAACCTCACGTTTAGCCCTCTACTGGAAACCCCTCTGCTCTGGAGCCTCCTGCCAACCAGGCAAGGGACGGTCTCTGCCAAAAACCCCAGACAGCCACCTAGAAGCTGCCTCAATCTTTTTGTGACATTCCCCTCCTCCCTAGAATCACAACGAAGGGAGACAGTAGGGGACAGAACTCTTAACCCCCACTGGTATTCATACACCTGAGTGAGCCTGTTTGAGGGCCTGTGGTCCTTAGATCATGGTTAGTTCCCCTGCAGAATTCTGGCTCCCGAGGGAATTTGCAAAACCCTTAGAAGGCTGGAAAACCTGATGCCTTATTGGTGATGCTTTCATAACATCCCGTCATGCCTTCCATGTTCCCTAGAGGACACAGTGGCTTTCCCTTGTTTTTCGCTAACTAGGGGTTGCCTTATGCCTTCCTTCCCTCTCCCCTGGTCTCTCTCTTCCCTTTTTCCACCCAGGACCTGCCCAAGCCTTACCCCTTCCAATATGTGGGAAGGTGCACCAATAACACCCCTCCCCTCTTAAAGTAGGCATTATAAGTCTCTTGCCTAACTTGTTGTCCTCTCTTTATCAGGAACTATGCAAGATCCCTCGTAGTTGGCCCTTGGCAGCTGGGACCCAACGCTTACACCCGCCACTAGAGATGAGTCAACCAGCTATGATATGAAGGTTGACTGCCTCTCCATAGAAGTGAGAGTGAGAATATCAGATGAGAGAAGAAGTAAGAATAACATGCGAGCCACGTGCCCCCCCCCAACACTCTGATTCTGGAGCTTGGGGGGCACAACCCGCAGGGAGGACCTGAGCATCTATAGAGATGGTTGGATACCTGTCCCTTCGATTCAGCACACCTCTCCCTACACGAGTCCGTGTATCGGGAGAGTAGAGTACGGTGCCAAGAGAGAGAAATGCGCATCTAGGCTTGAAGTTGTGTAAGCCCCTCCCAGAACCCCATAATGGTTTCTCACCACCCCTGTCTCAGGTCATTCCCCCGCCCCTTTGGTCGGGGATGACCTACCATGGGAATTCAATCACCTTTCCTCCACTTCCTCTGTTTTCACTTCCCGGTCATTCAACATTCATGACCTTCGCCATTTGGCTTCTCTCCTGATGCTAGGATGGGTGTACCTAAGGGTCCCCCTTTTTTCTACTATAACTCATTGCAGAGTCACCTCTAAAGGAAGGCCCTTCTGGGAAGCCCACTTCTCTCCTTACAATGACCTCCTTGACGGAGTGTCTCTGACACTTTGGGCCCTAAATTAGGGCCTTCCCAGCATCTAGGCCTTATTCCAGGGTCCTCCCTCCAGGACCCCATCCCCATACATCAACAGATGGAGGGGTGGGGGTCCCCAGCTACTCCTTCTTCATTATTTTTCTTCCTATGTTATCTTCTATATGGAGGCAGGACGCCTTAGTTTAGGGCACCCCTTATCAATCCTGCCATTGACACTTCCAGCTGGTATGTAATGGGGAAAGGCCTTTTGCCTACCCTGCACTTGGTCAAGGGGCAATGTGTTCCCTGCCCCCGGTCTTAGTAACCTAACTCAACTGACCTCCCTTTGGGGTTAAGGCAGCAAGGGCTGCAGTTAGCCCACCCTTGCTCATTGGCTGCAGCTATAGGAGCCTGTTGCTCTGCCGGCCCACTGCTTCTTCACCCAATTTTGGGTGCTGTGCTGCTTGTGGGTAGCTGCACTGATGGCGGATAAGGTTCTAACTATGCCCACCTTCCACAGGACGACTAGCAAGCACCTGATACTGAATGTAGCTAAGCAACGCTTGAAGAATAGTGGGTTACTTACCAGTAACTGTCCTTCTTTGAGATGGGCTGCTCGGATTCATTCAGATCCCTCCCACCATCCCCCCTACTCGGAATGAGTGATTAGTAGGGGCTGGCGAAGAGCAGGGCTACGGCTATATATATATAGCCACAGGGTGGCCAGTGGGCAGTGGTGCCAGCCCTGTCCTGACAGGCTAAGGCTAAAAAGTTTCCAGTCAAAGTTTCCAGTCAATAGTGCGCTTTGGCATGCTTACACCTGATACGGAATTAATCTGAGCAGCCCATCTCAAAAAAGGACAGTTACTGGTAAGTAACCCACCAATCCCAAGAAAGTGAAAGGAATAGCTGTTAAGACTTAGTGTAACTGTAGCACTCCAATACCTGAAATAGCAGGTAGTGAAACAGATTGTCATGATTTTGTTTACATTATACAAGGACTCGTTAGTTTTAATATCATATTCTTGCCCTCCAAGTAGCTCAGAAGAAGAAGACTAAATGCATTTTCTTTGTCTCAGAAAATAAGTCACAATGTCTTTTGCTGAGCAGTTTGAGAAGCCAACCAGAGGACCTGAAGAAATAATGTGATTTTACTCATTGAGCTTCCACTCAGTAAATAATTTGTGATCAAAGGTCTCAAGGAATCTTGCGATGCTTTTAAAGACTTACATGTTTATTTATCACATGAGTTTTCATGGGCACAATCTAACTTTGTCAGATGCATCAAAATTATACCATGTTGTAAATGCATAGATGCAGAGAAGGGTGGATTGCAATGTTAATTCAAAGAGATTGGCTGTGTCTACACTGCACAGCACTTTCGAAAAAAAACTTTTTAAAAAAAAAATTTCAAAACATATTTGGAATAATTATCTCAAAATAACTTTTTTCAAAGTACTATTTTGGGAGAACGGTCCAAAGATGGCTCCTTGTCCCGAATACCATGGCCTTTTGTTTTTCAAGGTGAAAGTTAATACCGGACTTAAACAAAAAAAGCCAATGGAAGAGATAGGCAGACATTTTTGAAAAAAGCCTTTGCTCATCTGGCGATGGCTTTATTCAACAAAGCTATCTCGAAAAAGGCTTTTTCTTTTGAAAATGCTGTCGGGTTTAGCTTTTTCAAAAAAGCATGCTGGTATCTCAAAACACTGGCACACTTTTTGGCTGACACTAAACCTAGTTATCTTTTAATAAAAATCCTTTGTCAAGATAGCTTTTTTGAAAAAAGCCATTGCCGGACCTGGCAAAGGCTTTTTTTCAAAAAAGCCTGCCTATCTCTTCCATTGGCTTTCTTTTCTTTGAAAAAGAAAGTCCGGTGCAGACTTTCACTTGGGGGGGGGGGAAGCCACGGTATTCTGGGACAAGGAGCCAGTCCCTGGACCAAAAATAGCATTTTTGAAAAAACTTATTTTGAGATAATTATTCAGAATATATTTCAAAATATTTTCAAAAATGTTTTTTGAAAGTGTTGTGTAATGTAGACAGACATCCAGAGGGATAGACAGCTAGCTTAGCTCTCCCAAGCATACAAGGTATTTTGACTCAAACAGTGTGTTAGAGGGAAGCCAGAGCCATAGGTAAGAGCTAAGAAGAGTGGTTGACAAGAAATCAGGATTCAGTATCTCTATTCAAACCCAGTTTGAAGGTATTTAGTTTACATATGAATTCCAATTCTGCAGTTTCACATTTCAATGTGTTGATTTGATTTGATTTGATCTGATTTGATTTTTTCCTGAAGCACAGTACCTAGCATGTTTTTAGCAGAATGTCCAGGTACATTGAAATGTTCCCCTATTGGTTTTTGAATGTTACGATGCTTGATGTCTGATTTCTGTCCATTTGTTCTTTTATACAGAGAAAGTCCAGTCTGCACCCCCCATGGTCAACACTCCCTCACCCAATGCACCTTTCAAGTTCCAAGCATACTATGCATATCTACATTAGAGAGTAACACTTTACATTAACTTTTATTCACATTCAATACCACAATAATTGGTTCCAAAGCTGTGGCCATGTTAGTCTAGTCCAGCAAAACAAACACAGAGCCTGTTGGCATGTTTAAGGAATACCATGAGCTTCTGTGGGACAGAATGCCACTTCATCTGACACTTGAAGATGGGGAACTTATAGAATGGGAGCAAAATAAGAGGCATTTTAACTGAGAAAATAAAAATTAAAAAAAATAGTGTCATTGTCAATTTTATTAAAATGACTACTATTGCAGTCCTTTGATAATACAATGTAGACTTCAAAAAGGGACTTGCTAGTTCTTCTCAATCTAATTTAAGTTTAATAAGAAATAGATTATTTACTCGTAGAAGTTTCTATGAAATTAAATGCATGTGTAATTCATATATATGTATCTATTTGTAAGTTGTTTAGTTCATTAATTCAAACCATTTTTCACCAACAAACATTTGGCAATTACTAAATTGAGAAGAAACTCTTTATATAAAGTTCCCACTGTATTTTGCATAAGAATATATACCCTATTTTATGTATGAAATATTGTGTATGCAATACAATTCTGTCTGCATAAGTATTGTTCATAGAATATGAATATCAATTAACTGGTTGTACAGAAGGGTGCATCTTAAGCCTATTAGCTCATGTTCCTAGTGTAGAGGGCTTCTAAATCATTTTCCTTTAATAGGACAATCAAGCAAGAAAATCTTGCCCCTTAGGAAAAGAAAAGAAGGTGGTTTGGGGAGCCTTGCTGGGATCAATGAGATAAGGTTTTTTGAGAGTAGAAAGAATTGTCCCAGGCAGGGTTTGAGTTAATATGGTCTCAGCAGCCCAGGAATATGGTTGACAAGTTAGGTTGTATTAATTATTTTTGTTGCATCTTGACAGGTGCCCAGGACAGCTTCTCATTAAGCAATGTGTGCAATGGCAACTCCTGCCACAATTACTGAGGGGCACAGAACTCCTCCAGCCCCTGGGTCATAGTATTGGTTTTTAGAGTATATGTCTACACTGAAAAGGTTTTTTTTTGAAATAAGGAGGCTTATTCGGGGGGGGGGGGGAACAAACAAACAAACAAACAAAAAACTTTTTACCTGACCATGCAGGCATTTTGTTATTTTGAAATAAACACTTCATTATTTTGAAAAAAATGAAGCACTATTTCAAAATAACTAAACCTGCTTTTATTTCAGAAGAATAATTCTTTTGAAACAGTTATTTAAAAAAAAAAGCCATTCTAGGCTGCAGAATTGTTTTTTTCAAAAAAAACGTAGCCTTATACTTTTCCCTATTTCAAAATGGAGAGTCTAGTGAAGACTCTCTATTTCAAAATTATAATTCTTCCCTTATTTTGAAATAGTGAATTTCAATAGACTCCTATTTCAAAAAAATAAATTCAAAATAATGCTATTGTGAAATAAATTTGAAATAGTTCTTTCAAAATAACTATTTTGAAATATCTTTGGGAGTGTAAACATAGCCAGAGAATGAAACTGCCCAGGGCTGATGCCAAGGACTCTGGCGCTGAAGCCTTGGCTACTTCATGTCACTGCTCACTCCTCTGGAATGCTCTTCCATATCCTACACAGTTTGAAACTTGTGCCTTATTTCCACTTTCAGAAATGGAAATACTGTAATATTTGCATTACATTTATCTACAGTGACTCTATACAGATGTACCTTAGCTTCACATCTTCCTTCCCTTCCAAAGACAAAGGGCACTGGGCAATTTCTCTGCTTGCTACCCCCTAACATGGCTTAGTTTGTAGGAGAATTTTAGTTATATCCATGGTCTACAGGGAAAAAATGGATGTGAGAGAAAATATAGGGAATGTGGAAGAGAAAGCAAGCTAAAAAATTTGCCAAGGGATCATCAACTCAAGATAGCTTGGGCCTATTGCTAATATTACTTAAAAGCATTTCCTTTTACTATCCTCCATTTTTATTTCAAATTTCCCAAATCATGACTGGAATAGGTTAAACAAAAATGAGGATGCCTTGTACTTCTCTTTAAAGAACCAATTGATAACTGAAGGAAGTAAACATTCTGCAATCAAATTCCACAGGATCAGTGCTCTGACACATGATTCTAATCACCCTGAACTAAGATTATCTTGAAAACAATTTAGCTTTTTACTCTACCTGGAATAATGAACTGTAAGAAAAAGCCAACAATAAGAAAATGATTTTCCATGTGACAGAAGCTAAAGATTTTTGAATCCTGCCACTGTGGAGTCTATTTTCAAGTCTTCTGAAATGTACCCAGTTAAAATAGTTATTCCTGACAGCATTTATTAAACATTATTAATAGTTTTGTTGACTGTGATTTAACTCAGTTACACTAATGAAAGTTATGTTTGTATATAAAGAAGCTGTATTTTGTCTTATAAAGAAATGTTACTTTGTGCTGTACACTGTGCAAATCAATGTGGTCTATAGACTTTGTAGCATTATCAAATGCATTTGTCACTGAGTTGGTATTTGAGATGCATAATAAGATCAAAATTCTATGATATCCTTAGTAAAACTTGCTTCCTTTGAAAGACTTACTGCTCTGAAGTTGACCTTTTAAGAGTATAATAGCACTTGATACTTTCTGTCTTTTGCTGATGTATGACTTTCATTGTCCAGTGAAAGTGGGACATTAAACTCTTGAGCAGAACAGATCGATCTGATTTTTATTGTTCAGAGAAGTGATATTCAACCCAAGGCTTGACAGTAACATGTGCCTCTGCATGGGGTTCTCCCTTCTTAGGGAGGAGGATTTGTGCATTGTGAACCTCATTACATGGCAGCTGCCCTGTGGGAAAATGAACAATTAAATCAAAAACACAATGCCATTTAAGTCTATGTTTTTGCTGCTAGTCAACTAATGTCACTGAAAAATTCTGATATGAAGTTTTAGCTTTAAGAAATCAGCCCTGGTGGAGGTTAATTAATGATCACTGTGATAGAATAATAGTTATTATATACAACATATACAGTTTAATGGCTTTACAGTCATAGTGGTTACTTCCTTCACAAAAATGAATATTTCTTTACATTATAAACATTCGAATACTAGTGTGTTCTGATTAACCCCTCAGCAAGTCCTTTACTGCCTGAAAATTTTTACTTCAGTTAAATACAATGAGGATTTTACAATATTAATCATGTAAAAAGACAGGCGAAAGTGTAGCTTCAGCCATTATTTACTGTCAGTTCTTCTTAATGCATTATTGCCTTACAATAACTAGATACAGGTCTGTAAAATGGAGCAGGGTTATCTGTAGCCAGCAGGCTTACTATGAAAACATGATTGTTGTAATTTTAATGAAAAAGATGCTGAATTCTCAAAACTATTTTTTTCCAGGTAGATACTCTAAAGAAAAGAATAGACTACAGATTTTAAAAGAACAATTCAGTTAAAGCAAATTAAAAGGAGTTTACTTTACAAAGGGCATTTGGCATCTGAAAGTAAATTATGTGTCAGAGCTGGTTGAAATTTTCTCTCCCATGGGAACTACTGCAATTTTGAAATTCGGTTATGTCTAAATTCTAACAAAAAGTCAAAATATCAATTTTTTGCAAAACAAAAATATTTTGAAATATTTCATTTTGACCTTATCATTTCAAATTTAATAAAATAAAAGACAAAATATCAAAATAAAAATTTTGATAATTCACTGGAAAAATTTTCAAATATATGTTTTATTTTTTTCTGAATCAGTTTCCATTGAAAAAGTGGTCTTTAAGAAAATGTTCTACCAGCTCTAACACGTGGGGTATGTCTAAACTTACAATTTAGTTTGAATTAAGGAAGCTTAATTCAAACTAAATTAGTGCATGTCCAACACTAGCTTTCATTAGTTCGAACTAAGGAGTTCCCTTAGTTTGAACTAAGGAAAGCCTAGTTTGAATTTATAAAACCTCCCTTAAGTTCAAAGTGATAGTTAATTTGAACTCAAGAGTTTGAATTAACCCAATGTACCTGTGTTAACTGTTAATTTAAATTAACCACAGCTTGATTTTCCCTATCAAATAGGGCCCCCTACCTGATTCAAACTAGCGAGTCCTGTGCATGGACATGCTAGCTCGAATTAGGGTTTCTAGTGTGGCTGTGTTAATTTGAATTAACTTAATTTAAACTAATATTATTAGTTTGAATTAATTAGTTCCAATTCAGTTAATTCAAACTAATCTTCTAAGTGTAGACATAGACATGTTGAATAGTCAAATATAATAGCCAATCAGAAACAATAGCTGAATGCTGTGTAATGTCAATACTTCAGTACTAGGTGAAATACACACACACACACACACACACACACA